>VSMD01104169.1:0-38746 GCA_008750895.1 Mirza zaza
TTTTTTTTGAGACAGAGTCTCACTTTATTGCCCGGCTAGAGTGAGTGCCGTGGCGTCAGCCTAGCTCACAGCAACCTCAAACTCCTGGGCTCAAGCAATCCTCCTGCCTCAGCCTCCCAAGTAGCTGGGACTACAGGCATGTGCCACCATGCCCGGCTAATTTTTTGTATATATATTAGTTGGCCAATTAATTTCTTTCTATTTATAGTAGAGATGGGGTCTCGTTCTTGCTCAGGCTGGTCTTGAACTCCTGAGCTCAAAGGATCCGCCCACCTCGGCCTCCCAGAGAGCTAGGATTACAGGCTTGAGCCACCGCGCCCGGCCCTCAGTAATAATTTCTAATGTTAAACTTAAAGTGAGAAACGTGTGACTCTTCCTTTCACTTGAGCACTCAGAAGCCACTGTAGGGTTATTAATTGCTTGCCTCATTTCAATATTGTTGTGTGTCAGGGAATAGGAAGGCCTGAGGTGCGGGTGAGAGAGGGGGGAATGACAGGTTAGTGGAGCATTTCGGAATACCGACATATATGGATTAAGTTTGCCATCTTATATGAATGCAGTTTGTGGTGCCCCTTAACACTTACTGTAGTAACATTTGATTGTAGATCACCATAACAGATATAATAATAATAATAAAATAGGCCAAGCAGGGTGGTTCATGCCTGTAATCCTAGCACTCTGAGAGGGTGAGGTGGGAGGACAGTTTGAACTTAGGAATTCGAGACCAGCCTGAACAAGAGTGAGACCTCATCTCTACAAAAAATAGAAAACTTAGAAAACTTAACTGGGTGTGATGGCACATGCCTGCAGTCCCAGCTACCCTGGAGGCTGAGGCAAGAGGATCCCTTGAGCCCAGAAGTTTGAGGTTACAGTGAGCTGTGATGACATCACTGCACTTTACCCAGGGCGACAGGGTGAGACTCTATCTCAAATAATAATAATAATAAAGATTATGATAAAATAGTTTGAATTATTGTGATGACACCACTGCACTCTACCCACGGTGATGGAGCGAGACTCTGTCTCAAATAATAATAATTATTATGACAAAATAGTTTGAATTATTGCAAGAATTATCAAAACATGACACAAAGACATGAAGTGAACACATACTGTTGGAAACATGGCGTCAATAGACATGTTCAACACAGAGTTGCCACAAATCTTTAATTTGTAAAAAAAAAACCCACGGTATCTGTGAAGTGTAATACAACAAAATGTAATAAAACAGGGTATGCCTGTAGATGGTTCAGCTGTTTCTCCAAGAACTGAGCCAATAAGCAATGCTAATTCTGTGGACTATTTCACTGAACATTGATCAATACCCCATAAAAATTAATCTCATCCCTAAGAGTATTCTAAGACAAATGATTTTTATCTTGAACAGAGGGAATTGACAAGGCCAAAGAGACTTTTTTTTTTTGCCTGAATCTGTTGACAAGGCCAGACACTGACACTCCAACTTCTACCTCTTTATGATTGATAGCTAAGAATAGACATATTTGTCATGATCAATTAGGTAAAATTAGAACTGTTTGTTCCTACGAAACTTGATAACTACAGAGAAAAACATTTCCTTTTCAGATACTGAGACTTCTCCTACTTGCAAAACAGCCCCTTTTGTAAATCTCCAATTTGTCACATTTACCCCTTTCTATGAAAGACTAAGGCAAAACCACCCTGCTGAGACATCCTGATCTTCAGATCTCCAGTACTGTACCTGTTGCAATAGCCAGAATAAAATCAATCTCTTTACTCATCCAGTCTTTGTCTTTAACAGAAGCGACTCAAATATTCTCTGACAGTTATGCAGGTGGTTTATCTGGAATCAACAGAGGAATTCTGGGGAGAGTTGTGAGCCACCATCTCACTCCAGATTCACTCAGCCCCTGCTACATGTGTGTTGTGTGCAGACACCAAGCTGTAACTGGGCCTCCTTGAGCTGACTCTGCCCTCACCCAGTTGCTATGTTGAGACCAATCCCTCACTCGATACATACGCACACACACATACACACAAACGCCCCCCTATGTGAAGCAGTATTAAATAATATACACTTCTAGTAAAGCTTTCATGCAGAAATGGAAAAGAGAGATTAGTTGCATTTCATCTAGCAAAACCTCAATATCTCCTTTATTTGCCTTTCTCTTTTGCCCAGGTGTCCTTCCTCTTTCACTTCTCTTTATCTCTCTTTCCCATTACTTTTCACCTCATGCTTTTCTTTTGGGGTTTCTCTATATCCATAACCACTGCCTACCACAGCAAAACAAAAGAGATCTTCCAGGGTTCACACTCTTTAACAAGTATGAAAATAGGGCAGGGAGGATTAATGATAACTAATTCTTCACCTTATTGTCTCCTGAGTTTTAATTCTAAACTTTTTTTTTTTTTAATTTGGGAAGTTTTTTTGTTTGTTTATTTTGAGACAGAGTCTTGCTCTGTTGCCTGGGCTAGAGTGCCGTGGCATCAGCCTGGGTAACAGCAACCTCAAACTCCTGGGCTCAAGCGATCCTCCTGCCTCAGCCTCCACAGTAGCTGGGACTACAGGCATGTGCAACCATGCCCAGCTAATTTTTTCTATTTTTAGTTGTCTGTCTAATTTCTTTATATTTTTAGTAGAGACAGGGTCTTGCTCTTGCTCAGGCTGGTCTCAAACTCCTGACTTCAAGCAATCCTCCTGCCTTGGCCTCCCAGAGTGCTAGGATTATAGGCATGATCTATGATGCCCAGCCTAATTTGGAAGGTTTTTAGCTCATTTTAAGCCTTATGTTTTGTTCCTTTTAATTTGCATTAAGCATTTTATAATTTCAAATTCAAATTTTCATTATTTTTCCTTTCTGAATCGCTTTTGAAACTTTTGCTCCCTTGAGGAATAATATCAGCAAGATGGATGCTGCCCCTACCCCAAGCCAGCATGCAGTCTCACACAGAGAATTCCCTTGGACCCACAGTTTCTATAGTGGGAAAAGTGAGTTGGAGGTAGAGATTTAGCTTCCCACCACTCTGGGATCCTTCGCAGAAGGTTTGCTCCTGTCTTGTCCCATGGGAAACACTGGCAATTTCCAATGTTTCTAAGGGAAACTGGTAGGGTTAGACCACTTCTGGTCAGTTAGAAACAAAGAACGGGATTGGGGCTTTGCAACCAGTGCATGGATCTTGGTGGTTGCTATTCATTCTGGCCAATGGAGGAGCCACACCAGAGAAACTAGCCAATAGTATCACGCTGCTGGAAACATGGTCCATGGGTCTTCCAGGCTTAAATCTCTAGCCAGCTTCCCCATGTAGTCCATGTGCTCTTGTCAAGTCTTCCCCAGGTCAAGAGGCAACTATAGGTCAGCAGTAACCTGTAGAGGGAGTATCTGGCCTTGCCCAACCCTGGCAATGGAGAAGTGACCCATCTAAGTTCCAGCGCTCACATTACGTCTTCCCTGGGCTGGAAAACAATTGCAGGTTATATTTTTTAACTATTATCAATTATTTGCAGAGGGCGCATCTGTTCCCGCCCAACCCCAGATGAAGAACAGTGACTCCACCAAACCTCAGTTCTCTGCTAAAGCCTACCCTAGGCCAAGAGAAGCCCAAGTCCACAGATATCTTTGGAGCAGACACTGGCCCACCATGTGTGGTTGATACCCTAGGGACCTCCACCAGAATTGAAGCTCATCACATGGCTCTGCTCAACTGCAGATTACAAACAACAGTATTGCCCATCCAGGGAAGAAAATATGTAACCCTGCCCAAACAGAGATGACTGTAGAACACATCCAGCAAGAACACTTGATGGCAGAGTCCAGCTAGTGGTCTTTCTGGACCATGGTGCATAGCCAGTAATAACTTTTGACTTCAGAGCACAGCATGTGATGCAGCCCAACAAGAGAACCTAACACTAAGGTCTGCCTGTTTGGGGTTGCTACCAGTCCACTCATCCAGAATCCTAGACTAAACTAAATGGTAAAGGTCTAGCACCAACAAAGAATACCTGCAAAAGCAGGAAGAAGTGGCTATTTCCTCAAATGTACAGGCATCAACATAAAGACAAGAGCATTATGAAAGATCAGGGAAATAGGACATCACCAAAATAATTAAAGCTCAGTAATGAACCCAGAAGAAAAAGACATATACGAGATGACTGATAAACAATTCTGAATAATCCTCTTAATAAAACTGAGGGAACTATAAGAAAATACAGATAGCAAATTATATGAAATTCAGAAAACATTCAAAAACAACATGACAAGTTTGACAAAGAGATAGAAACAATTAACACAAAAAGAAATCAAGGGGGCGGAGCAAGATGCCAGACGAAAAACACTGCCAGGCCGGGCGCGGTGGCTCAAGCCTGTAATCCTAGCTCTCTGGGAGGCCGAGGTGGGCGGATCGTTTGAGCTCAGGAGTTCGAGACCAGCCTGAGCAAGAGCGAGACCCCATCTCTACTATAAATAGAAAGAAATGAATTGGCCAACTAAAATATATATAGAAAAAATTAGCCGGGCATGGTGGCACATGCCTGTAGTCCCAGCTACTTGGGAGGCTGAGGCAGCAGGATTGCTTGAGCCCAGGAGTTTGAGGTTGCTGTGAGCTAGGCTGACGCCATGGCACTCACTCTAGCCTGGGCAATAAAGTGAAACTCTGTCTCAAAAAAAAAAAAGAAAAAAAAAGAAAAACACTGCCAGACAGTATGTCTCTACAAAAAAGATACTCTCTAGAAGAAATTAGAAGAAAAAAGCAAGCAGAGGAGCATACATTGGATGAGGGTCGGAAGGAGGGATACCGGAGAATACAGAGACTATGAGAGACTCCACAGGAGGAGGTTGCGGAAGAGAACTGGAAACAGAGACCTCCCAAGAAGCTTGGAGACCAGCGGCAAGGGTAGGTGGAGCGGTTAACTTCCCCCTCCCTTGCATCTCGGACTGCTGGTGGGCTCCCCAGCAGGTAGAGAGACCTGCGGACACCAGCCTGGAGAGGGCCACCGCCAGTGAGAGGTAAGCCTGTAGCAGATGCCGCACCAAACTCCCAACTCCCTCAGGGCACCTCCGTGTGCACAGACCTGAGGTGTGGGGCAGGCACCATATTGCTTCTCTCTCCCCTCCCCCTTCCCTATCCTCGGCTGCTGAGAGAGACAATATAGCCACCAGCTGGAGGCATCTCCAGGGAACGGGACCTTCCCTTTTGGGGCCCTTCAGCTGACTGAGGGGAACTCAGACTGTGAGCTCTCTGCCTGCCAGCCATCCCAGATGCTGCTGGCCCGGTGGTTCCAGGAGAACAGGGCAGACCCTGAGGCTGAGAGACATAGACCCAGCTTGGGCTCCTGTGGGTGAATTGGGACTGGCACTCCTCCCCCTTGTGGGGTCAGGGAGTGAATTCCAGGGCCCAGAGGTTGGACCTGTGGACCAGATCCCGTGCACCCAGGTCTCGCATTGCCCGAAGCACAGAGGGATATTTGTGAATGAGCCTGCAAGGGTGTGTGTGGCTTAAAGGGTAGATCAGTGTGCTTCAGGGCAACCCTCCTCCCAAGAGGGGGCCCTGTGCCCAGTCCAGGCGGCTACTTGGCACAGGGAGCCTCCCGGCCTGTATCGCAGCCAGGGAAGACCTGGTGGCATGGGATCTGGCCTGCTGGCAGAGGCCCAGGAGAAGCTGTGGAGTTGGGGAGGATGGAAAGGAGCGGGGCCTACTCCAGACTGCAGGTCTCAGACAGCCCCATCCCCACACGCAGACTTTCTGACTGAGCAGGGCCATCCCAGTCCCTCCTTGACAGCTTTTCCCAGAAGCAGAAAACAGAACTTTGATCCCTGCTAACAGCATTTTTGGTGCCTAAGGGCAGGATTACCCAACTCAGCTCTGCCCAGACTCACTCCAAGACCAGTCCTCACTGAGGTGGAGAATAAGGACACACCAGGAATTCCCAGGGCCCCATCCACCACCTGAGGCACTAGAGTGCCTCTCCAGAGGAACAAAAGCTAGTTACAGGACCCCAAAACAACAGTGTAGCCTGTTCCTCCCAGCAAGCGCCACCTACCGACAGGGAGGACATTCTGCACACCCTTTTATGGCATCTACTGACTCATCATACAGGGTGTGGTAGAATCTCACCCACAAACACTATATACTGGTTCAGAGACTAAACAGGGTGTGTCATAACCCGAATGAAAACCTAAAGGCAAGAAGCAACAACTGATCCAGATGAGAAGAAATCAGCGAAGGAACTCTGAAAATATGAAAACTCAAATAAAAAGCACACCCCCAAAGAGGAATATGAGCCCCTCAGAAAGGAAATCAACCAAAATCAGACCACTAAAATGACAGAAGAATAATTTCGAGCATGGATCGTAGGAAAATTCAACAATTTGCAAGAAAAAGTGGATAACCAACACAAAGAAAATGCAAAAAGCGTCCAAGACCTAGAACAAAAATTCACTAAAGAAATTGAAACAATGAAGAAAAATCTAACCGAACTCCTGGAAATGAAGAATCAATTCAGGCAACTACAAAATACAGTGGAAAGCCTCAAGAACAGGGTAGATCAAACAGAATAAATAATCTCAGAGATTGAAGATAACACCTTCCAATTAAATAAGTTAGTCACAGAGATAGAGCAGAGAAACAAGAGAAAAGAGCGAAGCGTACAAGAGATGTGGGATTATGTAAAGAAACCTAACGTGAGGGTCATAGAGTTACCCCAAGGGGAAGAAGAAAATATTCAAGGGTTGGATAAGCTATTTGAAGATATAATAGAGGAAAATTTCCCAGGCCTTGCTAAAAATCTCGATATAAAAGTTCAAGAAGCTCAGAGGACCCCTGGGAGATTCAATGCAAACAGGAAGATATCAGGACATGCAGTCATCAGACTGAGCAAAATATCAACCAAAGAGGCCCTTCTATGAGCTGTAAGATGAAAGAAGCAAGTAACAAACAAAGGAAAGCCAATCCGAATAATGCCAGACTTCTCTACTGAGACTCTACAAGCAAGGAGAGACTGGGACCCCATTTTCACTTTTCTGAAACAGAATAATGCCCAGCCTAGAATCTTATTCCCTGAACAACTAAGTTTTGTATATGAAGTAGAAACCAAGACATTCTCCGATAAGCAAAGACTGAGGGAATTCACGAAGACAAGACCAGCCCTTCAAGAAGTACTTAAAAGAGTGTTACCCACGGATCAGCACGATAAACACAAATGTAAATCTACTCAAAAGCTAAAGATCAAAGCCAAGAAACCTTGGCCAATGAAATCTTGAGCCAATGGCTCAAGAGAGAAAACAAAGCAACAACGTTCAACCCAACATAATGAACAGAAATCTGCCCCACCTATCAGTTATCTCAATAAATGTGAATGGCTTGAACTCCCCACTCAAAAGACATAGGCTGGCTGAATGGATAAAAAAAATACAAGCCAAGTATCTGTTGCCTTCAGGAAATACACCTAACCTGCAAGGATGCAGTTAGACTAAAGGTAAAGGGGTGGAGAACAATATTTCAAGCAAACGGAAGCCAAAAGAAGGCTGGCGTGGTGTTGCTGACTACAGATAACTTAGTTTTCAAGTCAACAAAAGTAATAAAAGACAAAGAAGGTCACTATATAATGGTGAAGGGTACAGTTCAACAAGAAGACATAACAATTCTAAATATATATGCACTCAACCTAGGTAAACCCAGATTCATAAAGCAAACTCTACTTGATCTAAACAAATGGATAAACAACAAAACCATAATCGTCGGAGACTTTAACACCCCACTGATGGCATAGGACAGATCCTCCAAACAAATCAACAAAGAAATAATGGACTTAAACAAAACTCTAGAACAAATAGGCCTGACCAACATTTATAGGACATTCTACTCCCAAACCACTGAATATATGTTCTACTCATCAGCTTATGGGTCATTCTCTAAGATTGACCATATCCTAGGACACAAAGCATGTCTCAAACAATTAAAAAAATAGAAATCATACCAAGTATCTTTTCAGATCACACTGGAATAAAAATAGAAATCAACCCTAACAGGAACTCTCATTTCTACACAAAGCCATGGAAACTAAACAACCTTCTGCTGAATGATCACTTCATAAATGAGGAAATCAAGATGGAAGTCAAAAGATTCTTTGAACTAAACAACAAAGGAGACACAAGTTATCAAAATCTGTGGGACACAGCTAAAGCATTCCTGAGAGGAAAGTTTATTTCCATAAATGCCAATATCCAAAAGTCAAAAAGATCACAAATAGATAACCTAATGAATCGTCTCAAAGAGCTGGAAAAAGAAGAACAGACCGATCCCAAACCCAGCAGAAGAAGTGAAATCATTAAGATCAAATCAGAACTAAACGAAATTGACAACAGGGAAACTATACGGAATATTAATAAAACAAAAAGTTGATTCTTTGAAAAAATAAACAAAATTGACACACCTTTGGCTAGACTAATGAAAAGCAGAAAAGAAAAATCTCTAATAAGCTCCATCAGGAGCAATAAAGGAGAAATTACAATTGATGCCCCGGAGATACAAGATATAATTCATGAATACCACAAAAACCTCTAGGCATACAAACTGGAAAATGTGGAGGAAATGGATAATTTCTTAGAAACACACAGCCTCCCTAGGCTCAATCAGGAAGAAATAGAATTCCTGAACAGACCAATATCAAATACTGAAATTGAAACAGCAATAAAAAACCTTCCTAAAAAGAAAAGTCCTGGACCAGTTGGTTTCGCACCCAAATTTTATCACACCTACAAAGAAGAACTGGTGCCTATCCTGCAGAAATTATTCCACAATATTGAGAAGGATGGAATACTCCCTAAGACATTTTATGAAGAGAACATAACCCTGATACCACAACCAGGAAAGGATGCAAGAAAGAAGGAAAACTACAGACCAATATCCCTTATGAATACAGATTCAAAAATTGTCAACAAAATCCCAGCCAAATGAATCCAGGTGCTTGCCAAGAAAATAATCCATCACAACCATCCCAGGGATGCAGGGATTGTTCAATATACACAAATCTATAAATGTAATTTACCATATAAACAGAAGCAAAAACAAAGACCATGTGATCCTCTCAATAGACACAGAAAAAGCATTTGACAAAATTCAATACCCTTTAATGATGAGAGCACTCAACAAAATAGTCATAGATGGGGCTTACCTAAAAATGATGCAAGCCATATATGACAAACCCACAGTCAATATCATACTGAATGGGGAAAAATTGAAAGCATCCCCACTTAGAACTGGAACAAGACAAGGTTGCCCACTATCTCCACTTTTATTCAACATAGTGCTGGAAGTACTTGCTACAGCAATTAGATAAGAGAGCGGAATTAAGGGCGTCCAAATGGGAGCAGAAGAGATCAAACTCTCACTCTTTGCTGATGACATGATATTATATCTAGAAAACCCCAAGGATTCAACCAAGAGACTTATTGATCTGATAAATGAATTTGGTAAAGGCTCAGGATACAAAATCAATACACAGAAATCAGAGGAATTCATATATGCCAAAAACAGTACAACTGAGAACCAAATGAAAGACTCAATTCCCTTCAAAATAGCAACAAAGAAAATAAAGTACCTAGGAATATATTTAACTAAGGAGGTAAAAGACCTCTATAGGGAGAACTATGAAACACTGAAGAAGTAAATAGTAGAGGATGTAAACAGGTAGAAGAATATACCATGCCTATGGGTCAGCAGAATCGACATTGTTAAAATGTTTATACTACCCAAAGTGACCTACAGAGGCAATGCAATCCCTATCAAAATGCCACCATCATTTTTCACAGATATAGAAAAAATAATTTTACGCTTCATATGGAACCAGAGAAGACCTTGTATAGCAAAATCAATCCTAGGCAATAAAAACAAAATAGGAGGTATCAATTTACTAGATTTCAAACTATACTATAAGGCTATAGTTATTAAAACAGCTTAGGACAGGCAGAAGAACAGGGACATTGACTGGTGGAACAGAACAGAGAACCCAGATATAAAACCATCCTCATACAGCCAACTAATCTTCGACAAAGCAGACAAAAACATACACTGGGGAAAAGAATCCTTATTCAATAAATGATGCTGGGAAAACTGGATAGCCACATGTAGAAGACTGAAACAAGACCCACACCTTTCACCTCTCACAAAAATCAAATCATGCTGGGTAACAGACTTGAACATTAGGTGGGAAACTATTAGAATTCTAGAGAAAAATGCTGGAAATACTCTTCTACACATTGGCCTAGGTAAAGAATTTATGAAGAAGACCCCAAAGGCAATCACAGAAGCAACAAAAATAAATAAATGGGACCTGATCAAATTAAAAGGCTTCTGCACAGCCAAAGAAACTGTCAAGCAAACAGACAACCCACAGAATGGGAGAAAATTTTCACAAGCTACACAGCCGATAAAGTTCTGATAACTAGAATCTATTTAGAACTCAGGAAAATCAGCAAGAAAAAATCAAACAACCCTATCAAAAAGTGGGTAAAGGACATGAACAGAAATTTTTCAAAAGAAGACAGAATAATGGACAACAAACATATGAAAAAATGCTCAACATCTCTAATCATCAGAGAAATGCAAATGAAAACCACAATGAGATATCACTCAACTCTACTGAGAATGGCCTTTATCAAAAAGTCCCCAAACAATAAATGTTGGTGTGGATCCAGAGAGACAGGAACACTCCTACACTCCTGGTGGGACTGCACACTAGTTCAGCCTCTGTGGAAAGCAATATGGAGATACCTTAAAGCGATACAAGTAGATCTATCATTTTATCCTGCAATTCCACTACTGGGCATCTACCCAAAAGATCAAAAGTCACTTTATGAAAAAGACACCTGCACTTGAATGTTTAGAGCAGCACAATTCACAACTGCAAAGTTGTAGAAACAACCCAGTGCCCATCAATACATGAGTGGATTAATAAAGTGTGGTATATGTACACCATGGAGTACTATTCAGCTTTAAGAAACAATGGTGATGTAGCACCTCTTGTATTTTCCTGGATAGTGCTGGAACCCATTCTACTAAGTGAAGTATCTCAAGAATGGATAAACAAGCATCACATGTACTCACCAGCAAATTGGTATTAACAGATGAATACCTCAGTGGACATATAGGAATAACATTTAACGGGTGTCAGGCAGGTGGGAGGGGGGAGGAAGGGATGGGTACATACAAACGCAATGAATGAGATGTGCAACATTTAGGGGATGGTCACGCTTGAGGCTCTGACCTGATGGGGGAGGGGGGCATGGACAATATACGTAACCTTAACACTTGTATCCCCCTAATACGCTAAAATAGTAAAATAAAATAAAATAAATAAAAAAAAAGAAATTCTAGAGATCAAGAATACAATAACTAAGCTGAAAAATTTAGTACAATTTTCTTTTGTTCAAGCAACAGCAAACTTAATTGAGCAGATAAAAGAATTAATGAGCTCAAAAACAGGACATTTGAACCTATCCAATCAGATTAGCAAAAATAAGAATATCAAAGAATCAAGAAGGCCTATGGGAGTTATGAGACACCATCAAATGAACTAACCATCACATAATAGGAGTTTCTAAAGAAGAAAGACAGAAAGGCCTAGAAAGTATATTTAAGAAAATAATGGCTTAAAAATTTCCAAATATGAAGAAAGATGACAACATCCAGGTAGAGGAGCCTGAGCAGTCACCAATCAAATTCAACAGGAATTCACAAAAACATCATTACCAAATTATCAAAAACCAAAGACAAAGAAAGAATGCTGACAGCAGCTAGAGATAAAAAAATGAATCACACTCAAGGGAACCCCAACATGCCTTCCATGGATTTCTCATCAGAAATCCTATAGGCCAGGAGAGAGTGGGATGATGAATTCAAAGTGCTGAAGGGGGAGGGGGTAACAAAAAAAAAACTTGCCAACCAAGAGTACTTTGGCCAGCAAAACTGTCCTTCAGAAATGAGGGAGAAATAAAAACTTTCCCAGACAAACAAAAACTGAAGTTCTCTACCACTAGGCCTGTTTTACAGGAATTGATAAAGGGAGGTATTTAACCTGAAAAAAAGACTTGTAATTAATACCAAAAAAGAGGAAGGTAAATAAAATTAATGACATAAGTAATACATAGTCATACTCAGAATTCTCTAAAACTATAAGGATATTTATCCCTACTAGGAGAGTTAAAAGACAAAACTATTAAAAACAATGGTAGCTATAACAAATTGTTAAGGAATACAAGTTATAAAAACAAATGTAAGTTTTGACATCTAAATCATAATAGGTAGGTGGGAGAGAGTGAGATTAGAGTTTTCACATGCAATTAAAGGCAAGTTATTATCAGCTTAAAGTCAACTGTTTTAAGGATAATATATATTGTGTAGGCTGGAAGGTTACCATAAAGCAAAAACTTGTAGCATTTGCACAGTATATAAAAATGAAAGGATTCATAGCATACAACCACAGAAAATCATCAACCCACAAAAGAAGGCAGAAAAAGAAGAAGAAACAAAGAACTTATAAAACAATCAGAAAAAACATATTATGATATGACAGTAACAAGTCATTACCTATCAATAATTACTTTGAATGGAAATGGTTAACTTCTCCAATAAAATACACAGAGTGGCTGAATAAATTTTTTAAAAACCCAAGATCCAACAATATGCTACATACAAGGGACTCACTTTAGCAGTAAGGACACACATAGACTGAAAGTAAAGGGATGGAAAAAGATATTCCATAGAAATAGAAACCAAAAGAGCTATAGCTATAGGTATATCAGATTTAATAGACTTGAGCTCAAAAACTATAAAAAGGAACAAAGAAAACCATTACATAATGATAAAGGGGTTAATTAACCAAGAAGATATTACTATAAATATATATGCACCCAACATTAGAGCATTTATATACATAAAGCAATTATTAAATGATCTAAAGGAAAAGATAAATTGTAATACTATTATCTTAAGTGGACCTTAATACCCACTTTCAACAATTGACAGATCATCTAGACAGAAAAATCAATAAATAGAGGACTTGAATTATATTTTAGACCAAATGGACCTAACAGAAATATAAAAAACATTGCCTCCAACAGCAACAAAATACATATTCTTCTCAAATCCACATGGAACATTCTCCAGGATAAATCATATGCTAGTCCATAAAACAAATCTTAACAATTTAAGGAGTGAAATCATATCAAGTATCTTTTCATATCACAATAGTATAAAACTAGAAATCAATAAAATAAGAAATCTTGGAAAATACACAAATATGTGGGAATCAAACAACATGCTCCCAAATAACCAATGAGTCACAGAAGAAAGCAAAATGGAAATAAAAAAAAATACCTTGAGACAAACACAAATGGAAAGATAACACACAAAAACTTATGGAATGCTGTAAAAGCAGTCCAAAGAGGGAAATTTATGGCAATAAATACCTATGTCAAAAAATAAAAAAAGACTGCAAATCATCTAATATTACAACTCAAGAAACTAGAAAAATAAGAGCAAACTAAGCCCACAGGTAGTTGCAGGAAGGAAATCACAAAAATGAGAACAGAAATAAATGAAATAGAGACTAGAAAAACAATCTGAAAAGTCAACAAAACTACGAGTTGGTGTTTTGAAAACATAAACAAAATTGATAAACCCTTAGCTAGCTTACTAGGAAGATAAGAGACTACTCAAATAAAAAAGGCCAGAAATGAAAGAGAAGACATTATAACTGTTACCACCAAAATACAAAGAATCTTAAAAAAACTATGAACAATTATATACCAACAAATTGGATAACCTATAATAAACAGATAAATTCCTAGACACATACAACCTAAGAAGACTAAATCATGAAAAAAAAAAATAGAAAATCTGAACAGACCAATAATGAGTAAGGAGATTGAATCAGTAATAAAAAGTCTGCCAACAAAGAAAAGCCCAGGGTCAGATGGTATCCCTGCTCAATTTTATGAAAGATTTAAGGAGTTTTAAAGAATTTTACCAAGCTCCACAAAAAAATTGAAATAGAGGGTATACTTCAAAACTCATTTTCCAAAACCAGACAAGGATACCACAAGTAAAGAAAATTATAATCCAATATCTCTGATGAACATAAGTGTAAAAATCCCCAACCAAATGTTAGTAAACCAAATTCAAGAACATATTAAAAGAATCATTCACCATGATCAAGTGGGATTTATTCCTGTGATGCAAAGATGGCTCCACATATGCAAATAAGTAAATGTGATAATACCACATTTAATACCAAATAAAGGATAATAACAAACAAAGGATAAAAATTACATTATCATCTCAATAGATGCAGAAAAAGCACTTGACAAAATTCAATACCCTTTCATGATAAAAAACTCTCAACAAATAGGTATAAAGGGAACATACCTCAATACAATAAATGACAATCCCACAGCTAACATTATTCTCAACAGTAAAAAGTTGAAAGCTTTTCCTATAAGATCAGCGACAAGAATATCCACTCTCACCACTTCTTTTCAACATAGTACTGGAAAGTCCTAGCTAGAGCACTTAGGCAAGAGAAAAAAGTAAAAGCATCCTAATAGACAATTAAGGAGTGAAAATAGTCACATTGATGACATGATATTATATATAAAAACCCCTAAAGACTCCACTAAAAACTATTGGAACTGATAAATGAATTCAGCAAAGCTGCAAAATAGAAAATCAATATACAAAAGTCAATGCATTTCCATATATTCATAAGAAACTATAGGAAAAAGAAATTAAGAAAACAATTCTATTTACAATAGCAACAAAAAATTTGAACGCCTATGAGTAAATTTAACAAGGAGGTAAAAGATCTGTATACTGAAAACTGTAAAACACTCATGAAAGAAACTGAAGAAAATAAATAAGTGGAAAGATATCCAACGTTCATGGATTGGAAGACTATTGTGAAACTGTCCATACTACCCACAGTGATCTACAAATTCAGTGCAATCCCTATCAAAATTTCCATGTCACTTTTCATAGAAATGGAAAAAAAATATTCTTAAACTTGTATGGAATAAAAAAAGGACCACAAATAGCCAAAACAATCTTGAGCAAAAAGAACAAAGTTGGAGGCATTACACTCTCTGATTTTAAAACATATTATAAAACAATTAAAATAAAAACAGTATGGTACTAGCATAAAAACCGATACATTGGCCAATGCAACAGGATAAGAAAACCCAGAAATAAAACCATGCATTTACTGTCAACTGATTTTGGTAAAGGTGCCAAGGACACACAATGGGGAAAGGGCAGTCTCTTCAACAAATAGTGATGGGAAAGCTGGATATCCACATGCAGTAGAATAAAATTAGATCCTCTCACTATATACAAAAATCAACTTAAAGTTAATTAAAGAATTAAATACAAGACCTGTAGCTATAAAACTACTAGAAGAAAACATAAGGGAAAAGCTTCATGACATTGGTAATTTACATTAAATATTACTATTACAAAAAAATACTCCAAAGAACAGATTTGTACATATTTCTTTGTTCACATGTGCACATGTTTCTCTAGGGTATATACTTTTATCTGGAGAGTGCTGTTTTACAGAATATGTGGATTTTCACCTTTACCAGATATTGCCTAACTGCTCTCAAAAATAGTTGTAATAATTACCATTCTACCCACAGTGTTAGAGAATTTTCATTTCACTACATCCTTGACTTATTATTAAAGGCTTAAACTTTTGTCAATCTGTTCAGAGGTGAGCAGGTATATGCAAACCTGCCCCCAAAGGCTCAGTGAGCTGAGAGGCCAAAGAAAGAGGCTGCCAAATCCAGTTTCTCTGAAAGAAATACGTAATAGGGACTTAGGAATGGAAGCAATGTTTTAGGTGGCCATGAGACAGTGGATCACTGCACTTGCCTTCTGGAAAGCATCCTTTACGTTGCAAGCTTTTAGGGTAAAAATGTGCAATTGGTCACCTCTCAGACTATCTGATAGAAACTCATGACCACTGGGGAGGTTAGATAAAGATTTTTTTTTTTTTGAGACAAAGTCTCACTCTGTTGTCCTGGCTAGAGTGCCATGGTGTCAGCCTAGTTCACAGCAACCTCAAACTCCTGGGTTCAAGCAATCCTCCTGCCTCAGCCTCCTGAGTAGCTGGGACTATAGGCATGCACCACCATGCCCAGCTAATTTTTTCTATATATTTTTAGTTGTCTGATTAATTTCTTTCTATTTTTAGTAGAGACGGGTCTCCTCTTGCTCAGGCTGGTTTCAAACTCCTGACTTTGAGCAATCCTCCTGCCTTGGCCTCCCAGAGTGCTGGGATTACAGCCCTGATGGGTCAGATAAGGATCTTAATGAGCAGTTATGTTTCTTACAGGCATTGTTTAAATAACTTGCTGCAGAACACCTTTGTATGCAGTGGTCAAACATTGGTCATCACAGTGGTTTCCTTTTAAGATGGCATCACTGTTGCCACCCCACAGGCTGTTTCCTTATACAATCTAATGGATGTGACATATTACCTTGCATTAACTTGCATTTCTCTGATGACTAAAGTTTGGTTTGCATTTCATATTCTTTTCCCATTTTTCTATCATGTTGTTCTTATTTCTTTGTATATTCTAGGAATGAATACTTTAAAAATTCTGTATTTTATAAATATATTTTCCAAGTTTGTGCCTTAACTTTAATTTGCTTAAAAGTATATGGACATCTTTAAATTTTAACATAGCCAAATCTATCAGTTTTTTAATTAACATTTGTATGTTTTATAGAATGTTTTATGAAACCTTTCCGACCACCAAGGTTATGAACATATGCTCCTATATTTTCTTGTCAAAGTATATTTTACCTTTCATATTTATATCTTCACTTCACCTGGAGTTTATTTTTGTGTGCAATGCCAGGTAAAAATTTAATTTTTTTCCTATCTGGATAGTCAATTGTTCCAGCACCACAGGTTTATATTTATAATGGCTCCTTATCTATTCATCTATGATCAAAACCAGCTTGACGCTTTCACAATATCTTTCATCACATCCTTTGGGGAACAGTGCTCACCATACCCTTCTACTGTAGCATCATTTTCTTGTTAAACCAGACTACTTTTTGCCTTCACTCTTCTTGAAATATGCCAAAACTCTGCTAATGTCCTCTGCCCTTTTTCCTTACTAAATTAAAAACCTCTCACGAAAAAGACATCACCCAGTTAAACTTTTCACTGTTAATACTCAGCATTGATGAAATAGGTTTTCAAATATTCTTGTTTATTCTGAATTTAACTTGGCTCTTATGGGTGGGAACTTCCACCTAGTACAAGCTATATATCCATATATTTAGGAGCCCTCAAAATAACTTTTAATAAATAATAGGAACCAAAGTCATCACTTCTGCCCCTGTTTATAGGACAATGTGTGGGTGTCTGTGGTTGGTTGGTGCTGACCATGAAGTTTATCAGGATTAGGCTAATATAGTTTGCCTGGAGTTGCCCCTTTGCAGTAGACGCCAGGAGTTGGCCTCTCTTTAATCCAGTTCTGAGGTTAGATGCAGCGCTTGTAAACGTGTTCAAAAGAACCGTCCTTCCCTCTCCTTCACTTCCTCCAGATGCCTGGACCCCCAAAATAGCAAGATACGGAAATTACCTCTGGAGTCACAGGCTGTCCTTACACTGAATGCTGGAGTGTCAAACACGGCTGTCGGCATTTGTACAGACAAGCCCCTGACCTTTTAAGGAGTACACTTGGCGCAAAGTTCTCGGGCAACTTCTAGAACCCCTGGCCAGCCTCCCTCGCTGCTAGGTTACCACACGCGGCCAGGCGGGACCCAGAGCTTCCCCCTCGAAGACCCGTCCTGGCCGCCGCAGCTTCGTCCAGGTGACTTCAGGCCCCATAGACATAGTTCAGTCGAAAGGGAAGGACGAAGGGACCACCACAGCTCAGAGCACGCCGGGACCACTGGGTGCCCTACCCAGGCGTTTCCAGGGTCTCGGCGGAGGAGGCCAGGCGGCGCGCCAGTCTCGCGTGGCTGCGGGTCGCCGAGCGCTAGCCCGGCGATGGGGCGCGCGCGCCGGCCGCGCTCCTGGACCCGCCCACCCGGACCCCGCGGCCGTCGCGCGCGCGCGCCGGGACTACGTTTCCCATAGGCCCGCGCGGCGGAGTGCGTCCGCCCCAGCCCACCCGGCCGCCCGGCCGGGACCGCAGTGCCTTTGAAAGGCGGCGGGAGGCGGCGAGCGGCGGCGAGCGCCATGGCGAGCCTCGGTCGCCTGCTGTGCGTGCTGGCCCTGCTCCTCTGCGGCGCGGAGAGCTCGGGGCTGCCCAGAACCTTCGGCGACGCCGGCAAGAAGCCCATCATTGGTAAGAAGGCTGCGTGCAGAGGTGGCGGAGTGGGGCGCCTCCAGCAGCTGGACTGCTGCTAGCACGTCCACCCTGGAAACTCCCCAAGTGCAAGGTTTCCGTATGCACCTTCCTTGTAGTGCGAGTGAGAACCCGGGCTAGACCACTTGCATCGCACTGACATGTACCAGATGCCACGTTGATTTCCTTAGACTCAGATGGCTCTCAAAGTTGGGAGGGAGGAAGGGGGCACTGTGAAGAATCCTGCGGATTTTCTTTGTTGGACATAGCAAGGAATCTCTACTAAAATTTTTCCTTTTTTTTTTTTTTTTATTTTTGCATATAGCTAGGGATTTTTACTAATTTTGCATCTACAAATTTTGTACATGCATTATATTAACATTTTACTGGTTGAGGGAATATTTCAAGATACAGTGCATTATAATATAAAATCACCAAATTAAGGTACACCTTGGACGTTGTCAGCTTCAGTCGTGGAGGGCAGCAGTGGTAATATCGTAATGTCAGTTCTGTTAGGTGTTAAAATGAGGCATGTAATTTTTTGTTTCCAACACATTCGTGCTTTAAAAAGAAAGTAAAATCAGTTTGCATTATGAGAACAGATATTTGAGATAGAGTCAGGAAAAGCCAAACGGAAGAAATCATCCTGGGGTTAAAATTTGCCAAAAGAAATGTATGTGTGCACAATTAAGATTGGTTTTATTTTCTTCTACAAAGATAAGCACTATGTTTTGTAACCTCTATAGAAAGTAGCTCAATGTTTTTACAAATATATGAATAGTGCCAAATTTTCAGATGGTTTGCTTACTAATTGGAACTTTGAAACTTATTTCATAAGTATTTAAAATGGCTGGCTGGGTGTAGTGGCTCACACCTGTAATCCTAGCACTCTGGGAGACCTAGGTGTGAGGATCCTTTGAGCTCAGGAGTTCAAGACCAGCCTGAGCAAGATTGTGACCCCGTCTCTGCTAGAAAATAGAAAGAAATTAGGTGGACAACTAAAAATATATATAGAAAAAATTAGCCGGGTATGGTGTCACATACCTGTAGGCCCAGCTATTCGGGAGGCTGAAGCAGGAGGATTGCTTGAGCCCAGGAGTTTGAGGTTGCTGTGAGTTATACTGACACCATGGCACTCTAGCCCAGGCAATAGAGTGAGACTCTGTCTCAAAAATAAATTAATAAATAAAAATAAAAAATAAATAAAATGGTGGTTAGATCCTCCAAGAAGAATTAATTCAAAATATAATTATATGTAGAGACTTGTATATTGTGGGTCCAGAGAGGAGGAAAAACAGAAAAGAGAGAGGATTCTTTTTCCTTTCCTAGAATCAGAGGTAGCCTTGGGTCAAATAAGAAAACAGGAATGTGCTTTTGATCACTCTGATCAATTCAGACAAAATAGCTAATGGAGCACCTACTATGTGCAAGGCATTGCTCTAGGGAAGTGCAAGGGATTCAAAAACAAGGAAGCCACAGAAGTTAGATGGACCAGAGATCGACCAAGCAGGGCATGGTGGCTCATGAAGGTAATCCCAGCACTTTGGGAGGTGAAGGGGGGATTGCTTGAGGCCAGGAATTTGAGACCAGTCTGAGCAACATAGTGAGACCTCATCTCTACAAAAAAATAGAAAAATTAGCTGACTATGGTAGCATGTGCCTGTAGTCCCAGCTATTGGGGAGTCAGAGGCAGGAGGATCACTTGAATCCAGGAGTTTGAGGTTGCAGTGAGCTATGATGATGCCACTGCACTCCAGCCTGGGTAGTAGAGTGAGACTTAGTCTCAAATAAATAAATAAGTAAGTAGCCTTAAACTATGGGTCGAATTTTGGTCACATTTCAAAGGACAGAGAGTACAGCCTGAGCTCCTTACTCAGGCATGGGAAAAGTGAATATGTGTGGGGCAGGGAGAGGGGAGATATTGGTGGGATTTACTCTGATGTACTTCTGTTTCTGGTACCTTGTGCTTCCATGATGCCCCATGCCCCTCTTTGTGGCACCTCATCCCTGTCTGCCTTGGACCACTCCATTTTCTATTCTCATTCTTTACCTAGCCAAATTTCAGTTTCCTTAGTGAAGATGATCTTACCTACCAATGAGGAGAAAAAGTCTTGCTGAACAAATTTTGGCCTTTGATGTGTGTTAACTGAGTACCTGATAAATGCCAATTATTGTAAGAAGTTGGGGATACAGAAGTGACTAATAGACAACAGCTCTTCCTGTCAGGTGGCCTACAGAGACATTGAAAGTGCTCCAAATGGTGAAGTACTGAGTGATAATAGGCAGAGGTATTCACCAGACAGACAAGCTTTGATGTATGCTGGATGCCAGTACTGTGCGGGGCCCGGGGTAGGGGCTGGGGTTGCAGTAGCAAAATGAGGCCAGAAAGCTGGGTGCCACAGAGCACACAGTGTCTTACAGAGTTCAGGAGCTCACTGAGGTGCTTAAGCAAGGTGACCCCTGCAGGTCTGTATCTCTCTGATTTCATTTCCCAGTGCTTCTCCCTTTGCTCACGGGGCTCTAGTCATATGAACTCCTTGCAATGTGACAGGCACACACCTGACTCATGGCCTTTGTTGCCTTGCCTATTGTCCAAGTAGGAGCCAATACACTGAGTCAGCAGGTTTTACAGCAAAGAAAGAATCTTTATTCTGCATAGTGCTAGGCGGGGAGACGGGAGAAATTTCTCAAATACGCCTCCCGGAGAACTTGGGAAACAGTTTTTTTTTTGATTTCAGCATATTATGGGGGTACAAATGTTAAGGTTACGTATATTGCCCTTGTCCTTCCTCCCCCCTTTGAGTCAGAGCTTCAAGTGTGACCATCCGCCAAACGGTGCGCATCACATTCATTATGTATGTATATGCCCGTCCCCTCCTCACGCTCCCATCTGCCCAACACCCGGATAAATGTTATTCTGATATGTCCACTTAGATGTTGATCAGTTAATACCAATTTGCTGGTGAGTACATGTGGTGCTTGTTTTTCCATTCTTGGGATACTTCACTTAGTAGAATGGGTTCCAGCTGTATCCAGGAAATACAAGAGGTACTATTTCACCATTGTTATGTATAGCTGAATAGTACCCCATGGTATACGTATACCACAATTTATTAATCCACTCATGTATTGATGGGCACTTGGATTGTTTCTACAACTTTGCAATTGTGAACTGTGCCACTATAAACATTTGAGTGCAGGTGTCTTTTTTATAGAGTGTCTTTTGTTCTTTTGGGTAGATGCCCAGTAATGGGATTGCTGGATCAATGGCCAACAAACATATGAAAAAATGCTCAACATCTCTAATCATCAGGGAACTGCAAATCAAAACCACAATGAGATATCACCTATCTCCAGTGAGAATGGCCTTTATCAAAAAGTCCCAAAACAATAAATGCTAGTGTGAATGCAGAAAGACAGGAACACTCCTGCACTGCTGGTGGGATGGCAAACTAGCGCAACTTCTGTGAAAGCAGACAGGGTTTTTAAGGATAGTTGGCAGGCAAGGGATTAGGCAATTAGGTTCGTTAATTAGGGCAAAATTATAGGGATGGGAATCATCTTCTTGTGTTGTTTCAGTCCCTGGAGTCACAATTCCAGTTGAGTTGGTTTCTTGGTATAGGCCGCTGGTCTGGGCGGGCCAGTCAATCCACTGGCATGCAGGGCCTGGAAGATAACTTAAAAACTACCTTTAGGTTTCAAAAAGCTGATGTTATCCATGGAAAGAATTAAGAATCTTTATGGACACCAGCTATGGGGAGAAAAGTTAAGAATCTTTATGATCATGAGCTGTGTGGCTCTGGAGTGGAATTACAGAGAAACAAATGGGGGCAGTTGCTAATTATTATCATCATTTTTAGCTAGGCCCTTACTGTAGTTCTCACCCCATCATTAAGGGGCAGTTTCATCTTTGTACTTTCTATTCCCATCTCCTGGATCACTTTTTCCCTAGATATCTGAATATTGCTTAATTCCATCACCCCTCTGAATTTCTAGGTCAAATCTCATGTTCTTCCTTCTTGGGAAGGATTTGTCTGGCCACCCTATTTAAGAGACTTCCCTTTTCTCCATAAAGACCTCCCACCCCCATCACCTTCCTCTGCTTTACTTTTTCTCTTTACCACCAGCTATCACACTGTAGATTGGACCTTTTCATCTTGTTTATTGTTTTTCCTCTCTCCCTTTTCCTCTTATACACTAGAATTAATGCCCACAGGGCAGGGATTTTTGTCTGGTTCACTCATGTGTCCCCAGGACCTAGTTCATTGCCTGGTATATAGTATGATTCATTCAGTATATGAGGACTGTCCAGAAAGTATCCAGCCATGTTATATTTTATTATTAGATTGGTGCAAAAGTAATTGGACCAGGAATTTTAAATCATTATAACCAGGCTCAAACACATCTTTATTAATCAAAATAGGAACCGTTAGAATCAACACATTTTTGCCAATGAGAAATACGTTTGTTTATTCCTACAACATACAAATCCATGCTCTGGGATTTGACTGACTCTTGGAAAGCATTTTTTTGTATCCTGGTGGTTGTGGAAGCGTTTTACCTGCAAAAAGTTGTTCGAATTGCTTGAAGAAGTGGTAGTCAGTTGGTGACAGGTCAGGTGAATATGGTGGATGAGGCAAAACTTAATAGCCCAATTTGTTCAACTTTTGAAGTGTTGGTTGTGCCACCGTGTAGTCGGACATTGTCACGGAGAATTGGGCCCTTTCTGTTGATCAATGCTGGCTGCAGGTGTTGCAGTTTGGGGTGCATCTCATTGATTTGCTGAGCATACTTCTCAAATGGAATGGCTTCACCAGCATTCAGGGCTGTAGTGGATTAGATTGGCAGTAGACCACCATACAGTGACCATGACCTTTTTGGTGCAAGTTTGGCTTTGGGAAGTGCTTTCGAGCTTCTAAGTCCATCAACTGAGCTGGTTGTCGCCAGTTGTTGTATAAAATCCACTTTTCATTGCATGTCCCAGTCTGATGTAGAAATGGTTTGTTGTTGGATACAAGAGGAGAAGACAACACTTCAAAATGACAATTTTTTTGCTTTTGGTCAGCTCATGAGGCACCTACTTATGGAGCTTTTTCACCTTTTGAAGTTGCTTCAAATGCTGAATGACCAACTTCTTGTATAGTTGTAAGAGGATCAGCTTTGATGATTGCTCTCAATTGGTTGTTGTCAACTTCTGATGGCTGGCCCCTCCACTCCTCATCTTCAAGGCTCTTGTCTCCTTTGCAGAACTTCTTGAACCACCACTGCACATACGTTCCTTAGCAGTTCCTGGGCCAAATGCGTTGCTGGTGTTTCGAGTTGTCTCCTTGCTTTACAACCCATTTTGAACCCCAATAAGAAAATAGCCTGAATTTGCTTTTCGTCTAACATCATTTCCATAGTCTAAAATAAATATAAAGTAAATAGCAGGTAATAAGTCATTAGCAAAAAAAAATACAGTGAGAAATGTGCATTAAAATGATACATAACATAACCACATTTATTTAAGAATGTACTCCAGTATCAAACGGCAAATTTCAACAAAACCACAATTGTGGCTAAAACCACAATTACTTTTGAACCAACCTAATATTATATTAACAGTGGCTGGATGCTCTCTGGGTAGTCCTCGTTTATTGAATAAATGAAGGAATGGTGATATGATCAGGTTTGCTTCCATGTGGAGAACTGGCTGGAGCTGGGGGGGGGTTCTTAAGAAAGGATGTAGAAAGACCTTTTAAGAACCTGCTAGTCTGGTGGGGAGAGGCGAGATATTGGTTGCTTAGATTAAGGTGGTGTTGGTGATGTTAGAGAGATGTGGATAGAAAATTTTCATGCTTTTGCTTTGTCGTCAAGGACTCAATGTGTCTGTGAATGTTGTGGGAAGGGAGTGGGCTCCTTGTATTAAATGGTTAAAGGTTTATACCCTTGAGATGAATTCTCGGTCTGAGGTTGTGTGCAGTTGCAGGTACTGTTGTCAGCCTGCTCTGGGGGCTTATTTGGCCTCCTGATGTGGTGAGAAATAGGAGATTACTTGAAACTCAGATCAGTTTCTGTCATTCCTTTCCTAAAGTACAGATGGACTTGTAGGAGAAGCCTCCTATTTAATTCTGTGAATTGAAAGAATAAAATAGGATATTTTTATTGTGATGTGTTTCATTTTCTGAGCAAGAAGCAAAGGAATTTGCTTGAAACTAAAACTTCTTTTGGTCGTTTAGGAATATTAATGCAAAAATGCCGTAATAAAGTCATGAGAAACCTTGGAAGATACTATATTGCTGCATCTTATGTAAAGTATCTGGAGTCTGCAGGTGCAAGAGTTGTACCAATAAGGTATGGTTCTTTTTTGTTTTTAATTTTTAAAACAGCTTTATTAAGGTATAATTGACATAATAAAATGTACATATTTGAAAAGTAAAATTTGATGAGACTTGACATGTACACATACTCATGAAACCATCATCACAGTCAGGATAATGCATATATTCATCATCCCCAAAAGTTTCTTCCTATCCTTTAACATTTATACAGTACTAGTGACTAACCAGGCGTCCTCAAACTATGGCCCATGGGCCACATGCGCGTGTTTTTGCCTGTTTGTTTTTTTACTTCAAAATAAGATATGTGCAGTGTGCATAGGAATTTGTTCATAGTTATTTTTTAAACTATAGTCCGGCCTTCCAGCGGTCTGAGGGACAGGCCCCCTGTTTAAAAAGTTTGAGGACCCCTAGACTAAACCATAGACTTTACTTGGAATTCATCATTTTTTTACTCGTTTTTCTAATGGGCCAGAATCCAGTCTGGGTTACTCATTACATTTAGTCCTTATGTCTCATTAGTCTCCTCTGATCTCTGGCAGTTCTGTTTTTCCTTGATTTTTGTAACCTTTACAGTTTTGAAGAATACTGGTCAAGTACTTTGTAGAAAGTTCATTTCTTTTATTTCTGACTTACATTCCAATATACGGACACATTACGTGTTGTTTATCCATTCACCTGTTAATGGAGTTTTGTGCCATTTTCTGTTTTTGGCTTTTATAAGTAGGTTCAATGTTTTCTGTGCTGTGTAAAAAATATTGCTGTGTTTTCTCTCTAAAATTAATGCTTTCTTGTCCATGATTACATTATTTAAATGTAATAACATTACACCTGATTTTTGCCACAGACCTAATGCTTAGAGTCTTTCTTTGGATTGTTTAATGTATGAAGCTGTGAGTATCTGTAACGTCATTAGAGGTACTGTTTGTCACATCTATTAGCATAGAGAATGAAATTATTGTTTCCTTCACCCCAGAAAAGGTAGTTCTCATAGGCACATGAAGGTAATGGAATAACAGAATCTACAATTTAACCAGCTTTATTCCATAATAAGGGAACACTTAGAGAATAAAGGCAGTTTTTAAAAGATGAATTTTAAAATACTTTCACTCTCTACTTTTAAAGTTTGTAAATGACTAATGCAGTAGTGTTACTTCAGTGTAAATTATAGGTATTGCAGTTTTAAAGGAGGTATATTATTTTTGTGATAAATTGGCCCAGTAATAAAATGATTCCTATTATATTTTCATTTCAAAGGCACTAAATCTTATATTTTCATTTGGACGGAGATAACAAACAAAATCTTACAAGTTTTTATAGTATCTTGTCAGGTAAAATTAGTATATTTCAGAATCTCTAGCTGTGCTCATCTAATTCATTCTGAGTGATTTCACACACAAAACAGAACCATTTATTCTGTACAACCTGTTTTTGTAAATAATTCCTTAAGAATTATAATAAAGAAATATACTAAAATATATTACTAATAATAATCAGAATGAAAATGTCACAGTTTTAGAGAATTGTACCACAAAATGGGCTCATGTTTGGATTGATAGGAATTGTCTTATTTGATCTTTTACATTTAAATTAATTGTCTCTTCCTGTAGATGAACATTTGCTTTTGACATTCATCTTTTTTTTCTTTTTTTAAACAGAGTCTCACTCTGTTGCCCAGGCTAGAGTGTCATGGCATCAGCCTAACTCACAGCAACCTCTCAAACTCCGGAGCTCAGGCAATCCTGCCTCAGCTGCCCGAGTAGCTGGGACTACAGGCATGTGCCACAATGCCTGGCTAATTTTTTCTATGTATTTTTAGTTGTTCAGCTAATTTATTTCTATTATTTTTTAGTAGAGATGGGTTCTCGTTCTTGCACAGGCTGGTCTTGAACTCCTGAGCTCCAGCAATCCTCTCACCTCGGGCTCCCAGAGTGCTAGGATTACAGGCGTGAGCCACTGCGCCTGGCCTTGACATTCATCTTTAATGTTTTAGTAGCAGACCTAATTTTTAAATGAAAAATTTATTTGGAACCCAGGTAAGCCAGAGTTTTAGAACTAGGAAGAGACTCTGAGAGTTTTCAGAACAATATTTCAAAGTTTTCATCATGGAAGCTTTTTAATACAAGGTATTCTTTTAGGACATTAGTGCTGATAATGTGGATGGAAGTTAGGAGAGTCAAAAGGCAGATAGGGCCAGGCTCGGTGGCTCACACTTGTAATCCTAGCACTCTGGGAGGCTGAGGCGGGCGGATTGCTCGAGGTCAGGAGTTCAGAACCAGCCTGAGCAAGAGTGAGACCCTGTCTCTACTATAAATAGAAAGAAATTAATTGGTCAACTAATATATAATAGAAAAAACTAGCCAGACATGGTGGTGCATGCCTGTAGTCTCAGCTACTCGGGAGGCTGAGGCAGGAGGATTGCTTGAGCCCCGGAGTTTGAGGTTGCTGTGAGGTAGGCTGATGCCATGGCACTCATTCTAGCCTGGGCAACAAAGTGAGACTCTGTCTCAAAAAAAATAAAAATAAAAAAAGGCAGGTAGACCAGTTCAGAAGTGGTTGCAGTAGGCTAGGTGTGAAATGATAAGGGCTTGGCTTAGAGCGGTGGTGTGGGATTGACGGATAAGTGTTCTTAAAAATATTAAGACATGATGACTAATGAAAGGGCACAGGAAGGAAGACATAGATAAGAAGGATGGAAGTTTTGAAACTGAATGAGTTGTGGAATACTGATATTTATGACAAGAGACTGTGAGAATCTGTCAGCATATAGGTTAATTTCTAGCTTGAGTTCCCAAAGTTCATTTTTAGGTATACTGTTTGGAATTGCAATTGTGATACTGTAGAAACAATGTGATACACGAAGGCAAAATTTTCAGACTAGCTTTCAAAGGTAATGATCACAATGGTGACGTTAAGTTCATTTCTGAATTTTGGATGCTAGGGGTTAACTTCTACAGTTTAGAAGAAAAGAGGACGTGATGGGAGACCTAGGCAAAATTCTGAAAGAAGTCAAGAAGTTTGTCTTTGATCTCCTTCTGCCTTCTTTCCACTGCCTTCTCTCTCAGGTGCCTGGTGCTGTCAGGTTATCATAAATTCCCACTGTGGGATTATTGGAAAACATAGAGTGACCTCCCTTCTCAGAGGTAGTATGTAGAGCAGCCCACAGACTGCTTTTGGTTGAAAAATGTATTTTGTTCACATAGTGTTTTACAACATTTTTTAAACATTTACAAAATCAGAAGACTTCATAAAAGTCCGAATTTCTGGCTTCTTTTAAGGACAGTTATCTGGATTAGATTTTAAATGGGGCAGGCACTCTCCATTGGCTACAACGCATACTACTCCTTTTCATGCTGCTAAGGCTAAATGTCATTTGCCTTTATTGCTGGGCTTGCACCTTTTCCTTTTAGTTAAGGAGAGAGTGAACTATTTTTCACACCTGTTGAGAGGGGCTTTTGTTTCAAGAAATGTCTAACAACATGCAAATAACAGCTGTGTTCAAAAAATGTGCCCTGGCCTGTGTTCTCTGCCAGGGCCCTGAGGCACCAGAGTTGTGACACTGTCACTCCTCTCTCCCCCAGAACAATTAGGCCCCTTAATGGTGACAAGTGGGACCCAAAAGTTTAGTCATGGATAGCGTGGGAGCCGTTTATTTGGAATTAACGAAATGACTGAAGCTGGCTTGCACAGCTGGCTGGCAGGAGTCCCTGGAGTGCGACTGAGTGATCTAAATCCATTCTGGTCCCCAGTGGTGGTGGTTGCAGATCTTGGTTTAAATATCCGTGGGGAGAATTCTGGGTCCTGTCTGGTTGTTTCCATTTTTGTTGTTTTGTTGGCGCTGACCGGGGAGTTAGGACTGGCAGAATACTGGGAACTTGTAGAGACTCATGTTTCACCTCCCTATTGCTTCCCGAGGCAGGGCTGCCAGCCAGTTTACTCTCCATTTACAACCAAGGGACACACCTTTCCAGTATCACCCACTGCTTTGTGGCTTTCTGCTGGAAGGGGATTTGCTCTGAATTTCTGAATAACTGCCTTGGACTTGCAAAGCTCATTTGGACTTAGAGGAGAGCCCAGAGGGGTTTGCTAGCAAAGCACAGCCTGTGTTCTGGGTGTCACTGGTATCTATTTAACTATGGGTAACGTGTTCTAACACTCCTAAAACTTCTGTGGGGCAGAAATGGACCATAGTTGACATCTGATCATAAGTCTGCTTCTTTTGGGGCAGGTTTGTTACTGAAAACTTGGCCACGTGTCCACAGGGCCAAATCAAGAATGGGGACGAGCGGTTTGGGGAGGAAGGAAAGAGAGTTTACTTTGCAAAGGAGCAGAAATGGTAGACCTGGTCTCAAAATCTCAAATTTCCTGAACATAGGCAGAAATACAGAGTTTTTAGTTTCAGGCAAGTACTGTGGTTAACTATTCTAATAGTCCCTCTCTGCCAAAGACAAAGCCTGTGAACTCTACCAGCTGCCTACCTGGGGGGCTGGCACCACCTGGGAGGTTTAACAAAAGACTTGACCTACCTTAGGGGTGCAGGCCAGACTGCAGTTCCCAAAAAAAGTGGAGAAAGTTTTAAAGAGACAGAAAATCTTCTGCCTCCCCCCCATCCCCACCCCCGCCCCCAGGTTGAGAGGGCATGTGCCTTGTTATTCTCTAGAAACAGATGGAGGAGCTCAGGAAATTTCACCCCAAATGGGACTCCATGGTATAAAGAGTATTTTGAATTGCAGGCCCCTCCAGATCAACAAAGCATTGGAGGGGGCTTTCCCTCTATCCACATAACATAAAAGATAAAAGATAAGGGGACAGTGGACTTCCTTTCTCTCCCTGTTATCTAAATATATTGCTGGAAAGAAGATCAAGAATGCAACCAGCCTGGCCCAAATCATTTAAAACAGAATACCTGTCTCAGGTTAATTTACAAGTCAATCTGTTTCCCCCACCTATTCATTCTCCCAAGTATCCATTCATCCTCCCTAGCAGCTGCTTATTGCCCCTGTACAGAATTACCTGTGCTCCTCATTTTCCCCTTTCCCCTCTAAAAGGCACGTGTAAAAATATCTGAACTTCACTGGGACATTGAGTATTCACTCTGTGATTCTCCCCATGCACATGGTAAATAAATTTTTCTCTTATTAGCGAACTTTCTGGGGGAAGGGAAGGTTTCCCCTCACCCCTACACAGAAGACTGGTAAATGTAGGGGAGTTCTTATAAGGATTCCAGAAATCCACAATGCTTTCTTCCCTTGTTCTTGCATTTTATTGAACTTCGGAAGAGCAAACATCTTACTGTGACTTAAATAAAGGTTGTCATCAGTTGTCACAGATTAATCTCATTGGTTTTCTCTGGAGAAGGGGGATAAAATCATCAATAACCTGGTGATTGTTTGGATCAAACACCTTAACGGGGTGTTTGATCCAGGGCACTTCAGAACAATTACCCGGACGGTTTGGCCAGTCTGCAGTAATCAATCTGCAGTCTGTCCGTTCAGGCTTGATCTGAACTCTTCTGACTTCTGAATGCACAGTATTTCCCAAACCGTTGCACTTGGTTGGTGGGGGTGGATGAAGCAGAGACTTGGCATTTATTTGTATTGTTTTTATCTGCCAGAGCTGCCTATTGTTGAGATACAACTTACATGACAATAAAGTTCTTTATTGAGTCTTTACATAAAACTATTCAATATCCCTACATTTCTTTTATAGTTCTTATCTAGCAGAGAAATTACTAATGTGCCCTAATCTCCTGGTCTTTAATGTTTTGCATTGTAACACATACTTCACGATGTTAAATTGCATTAGATCACCTAAAAACTTGTTTACTTGTCTGATTAGCAAAACAAAGATATAATTATGTGATTTCATGTAGTTTGAAAAAAATGCCTCTAGGAAAATAGAGGTAATATTATCTAGTATTTAAGAATTATTTTTCATCTGACTTTTTAAAAGTAACAAAGTCACTTCATTTAGAGGTTTACTTTTTTCCTTGAGTTTTAGAAATGGATATTTTATAACTGTTTTTGTTGTTTTCAGGCTTGATCTTACAAATAACGAATATGAAACACTTTTCAAATCTATTAATGGGTAAGTTGGCAGCCTTGGTTTGATACAGTGTATCAGTGTACATATATATATATATATTTATATCTACTTTTGCAAAAAATGAAATGTAAATATTATACATGTTTCTCTGTAATTGTCTTAGCGTGGTATAACAGTTTTTTGAGTTCTTTTATAGGAAATATTTTGTTGGGAAATGCAAAAGTCTTACAAAGAAGAGGAAGCTGGTTAGGAAATATGTCATTGTTACACAGTAGACACATATAACTTTTTTAATGTATGATATGATCTTTGTTCTTGTAATGTTTGTCTTAAATGTTTTGAAGCCACTTTGAATGGCATGGCATACTTCTTGTGCAGGAGACTTATAAGTCCCAAGTCTGAGAGTATTGAAGGTTATCTTTCAGAGGTAATTTGAATAGAACTTGTAAAAAAATTTTCTGTCCTATGTCTTCACTACAAAAGGTATGATTGATTAGCTCATGGAAAAAGACTTAATCATATGAAAAGATGTTTAACATTACTCTTCATTTAAGGAAAGAAAGCTGATTACAGCAATTAAAAACTATTTTAACTATGAAGTTGGCAAAGACCAGAAAATGTGCTAATATCCTATGGCTAGGGTGTGAGGAAACAGGTATCCTCATACTTTATTAGTGGAAAAGTAAATTATATAGTCTTTTGGGGGGCAGTTTTGCAATATCTATTGAAATTAGAAATACATATACCTTTTGACTTGGAAGTAGGAATTTTAGTTTGTAATAATATTCTCCCACTTGGGGAAAGGCTTAGGCCCAAGCACATGTATCGGCCTGACAGACTCCCAATTTAGAAGTTGCCAAATAGTCCATCACTTGAGAATTGGTTAAATAAAATAGACTATATGTACATTTAATAAAATACTATGCAGGGACCAAAAAATGAGGATATCTATAGATGTTGCTTTGGATCACTATTGTCATGTGAACAGTGTGATAACTGTTAAGTGAAAAAGGCAAGGCAGTAGTGGTGTGTATAGTATACTCCCCATTTTTTTTTGTTTTTAAGGTAGTGGTGAGGATATAGACATAGCATATTTTTACCAAATTAACACATTTTAATGGTAGTTGTTTCTAATTGGGAGTAGGGTGGGAGGGAGTCTTTTGTTTACTGTAAAACTTTTTTTTAAAAAAAGCTTTGTTATTATTGGTATTTTTCCTTTAAAAACCATGTTCATTTATTGCTTTTTTTAGAAAGCTATGTTCAAAAAAATTATTTGCCTTCAGTTCAGTTTGGTTTAGTTAATATATACCGTAAAATCCGTTCAATTTAGTAAAACATTTACAATGCCTGGTATGTGCTATGTGCAGAGTACTTTGGAACAGACTAAAATAAATAAGTCCAGGCTAGAATATAATGGTAGAGCCTCAAAAATAGACTTTTTGAATCACTTCACCCATTTCCACCCTGTCCCCAACTGTATTCCTATTTGGAAAGGAATCTGAAATAGTAGCAGTACAGGCAGGAATAAATACTTTGGGGAGGTAGCTTGTCCAGGTGCTCACTGTGTCTCCATGGAAACAAGCAATGGTTCTTAAATTGACAAGGGAGTCCATTTTGTTTCCCTCTCCCCAGTTTCCTGCGTTGCTACCAGTTCTCTCTTGTAGGCCCACCCTTTCCTCACTAGCACTGGCACAGGAAGCAGAGCTCCTCGGTGGGGTCAGCCAGCGGCCTTACTTACTTACTGAGTGTTACCAGAAAATGAGTGTTACTCTGAGGGCAACTTCAAAAACACCTTAATTGAGGCTCTGATATTCAGTGGACCCATACTGTTTTGTAGGGGAATACAGGGTTGAAAAGACTGCCTTGCTAAAGAAGTTTGGCTTCTAGGAAGGACAGTCAAGTTTTACTGTGTGAAAGGACTTTGGGGTTAGACATAAGTTTGGACAGAGGCACCTTTTTAAATACCAAGTTAATGAAAAGAGAGAACTGCTAATGAGTCTTCACAAAGCCACTTTGAATTGTAGGGTTTTCTGCTCGGGTTTGTGGCAGATGTTCCATCACACAGATATTTATATGTTTCCTACTAGACTGTGATCTTCCTAACAGCAGAAACCACTCAGTGTCTTTGTCTCTCTAGGCAAGTACTGAGCCTGGCTCGTGGAAGAAGCAGAATACATTTCTTGAATGAACAATAGTCTCAAAAGTGATATTTCACATATCTCAAATTCATATTTAAATATTTTCAAAATTTTAGTGTGTAATCCAACTTTTGTAACCTCTTTTGAATATCCTTAGTTATTACAAGACCTGTTATAATGTTTTAAGTTGAAAGTTAATATAAAAAGTTGGTATGGCCGGGCGCGGTGGCTCAAGCCTGTAATCCTAGCTCTCTGGGAGGCCGAGGTGGGCGGATCATTTGAGCTCAGGAGTTCGAGACCAGCCTGAGCAAGAGCGAGACCCCATCTCTACTATAAATAGAAAGAAATTAATTGGCCAACTAATATACATAGAAAAAATTCACCGGGCATGGTGGCGCATGCCTGTAGTCCCAGCTACTTGGGAGGCTGAGGCAGCAGGATTGCTTGAGCCCAGGAGTTTGAGGTTGCTGTGAGCTAGGCTGACGCCATGGCACTCACTCTAGCCTGGGCAATAAAGTGAGACTCTGTCTCAAAAAAAAAAAAAAAAAAAGTTGGTATAAAAACATGGTAAATTTTTTTCTGTATTTCACTATTATGAGTGTGCAAAATAAATTCAAATGTTTGTGACTGCCTCCTTTTTTTCCTGGACTTTTTCTGGAATTGTAATCATGTTCTTTTAAAAAAAATTTCTAATACTGTGCTTATTTCTGAAGAGATCTCAGGGTGATAATCAATAATGGATCAATAATAATAATACAATAATAATCAATAATTATGGATATTTAATTCTAGCCTAAATATATTTTTATGACCGGTTGTTTTTTATGGTCAAATTTTATTTATGAGCAAAAACCTACTCGTAATTATGGACCTGCAGTTAATTTGGCATCACTGATCACCTTAATTTAAAACTAGCTGTACATGGAATTTTGTCTCTATTTGATTTCTAGCTCTTTGTGCTCTTGTCCTTCTCTTACTTATTTACCTTTAATTTGTCCCCTCCCTATTTCATTAAATAATTTTGTTTATTGAAGAAGTTTTGGAAGACTATGCACTAAAGAATTGTTATCTGCAGTAGTTTCTGAAAGGCTGAGATTGTAAATAAATATTTTTTGGTCTTAGTTTTCTAATTTTCTTTAATGATCTTACTGCTTATGTAATAAGGAAAAAATTGTTTTAAAATATAAAGATTGTTTATTTTCTGTGTTTGTGTGGGGAGGCAAAATGCACCTTATTTGATGTTGTTTCAGAGTCCTTTTCCCTGGAGGAAGTGTTGACCTCCAGCGCTCAGATTATGCTAAAGTGGCCAAAATATTTTACAAATTGGCCATACAGGTAAATACCAGTTATTGCTTATTGTTCCAGATGGAGTTTTATAAATTTCTATGAGGATAATTCCTTTTTTTAAGCATGTGGTCATGCTTCCGTCACAATGACCCCTTCAACCTCATCACCCCTTCAGCCTTTGATGCCTTTGTTCTGGAACAGCCAGTGGCTGCTCCCACCCATTTTGTGTGGGCTTCTAGAGACCTTTCAGAACCCTGCTGACTGGTCCTCTCTGTTGGTGCTCGTTAATGTGAACCATGTCCTCCTGTGGCTTGGTAATTCTTGTATCTCTCTCTGACCTCTTTTTATGACATACTTGGCATTGTTCCTATGTCATTAATTCTCATCTCCTCTTGAAATCTCTTCTTCTTCCCAATTCATTCAGTCTCATTTGCCCTTTCTCCACCATTACTGTAGACTCCATGTCCATTTGCCAAGCAGAACCTCTGACTTCCCCTTTGTAATGTTCACATTGGGTCTGCCTTTGCACCACAGCTCAGAACCCTACTTACTATTTCTCCCTTCAACTTTTAACAGCAGTTTTTAAATTAATCTGGCTGGCTCTAGTATCTTGCCAACACTCCCTTAAATATTTCCCTAAATAACTACTTTTTAGCATTTGAGAAACCTGTTTAAAAACTTTTAATAGCTAGGCTAAATAACCTGTGGCCTTTTATAGTCTTTGGGTCAAGATATGTCCGCAGCTCATCTTTTCCAGCGTGGGTGGGAGCTCAGTCTGAAGAGAGTTTAAGTAATATCCTACTTATGGATCCTGGAGAATGCTTCAGAAATCCATGTATAAACTCAGGGTACCTGCCTGTTATGATAAACAGTTTGTTTACTTTTTGCTTAGAAAAGTTTAAATAAACTTGTTTTTTTCTTTTTCTCACTCTGTGAAGAGTTTTGATGATGGAGACTATTTTCCTGTGTGGGGCACATGCCTTGGCTTTGAAGAGCTTTCATTACTGATCGCTGAAAAGTGCTTATTAACTCTCACAGATACCGTTGGGATCAAAATGCCACTGAACTTCACTGGAGGTAAGAATATGCTTTTCAGTCCCTTTAAAGGTATTTACTGAGCAGTAAGTGGCAAATATCAAAAACTGCTTATAACATTAATTTTTAGATTATTTATACAGGCTGAAGATGTGAATGACCATACTTGTACTCATTTATGAAGGTGACATAAATAAGGCATTTTGAATTTTGGTAACTCATTGCTTCTGGTGATAGCAGGACCATATGTGATTAAGAATTCTGAAACTGAACCTGTTTTTAAGTCCTAGCTTTTTCACTTTGGCCATGGGGAATCATTTAACCTCTCTCGGCTTCAATTTCCTTGTCTGCAAGAGGGTATATCTCTTAGAGTTTCTTGTGAGAATTGAATAAGATGATGTTTTCCAGACACTGTGCTCAGTACTTTTAACACAACTCTTATAACTGTTAGCTATTATTATTATCATTGTGATCTCAACATTGTCCCCTTGACTGTGTACTCTGTTTCAACTCCAGCTGAGTGCACTGCAATTTATTTCTGACACTAACCACCTAGAGTTAAAGGGCACGGTCCCCAACAAGACTGCCTTATTTCAGATGCCAGCCACAGGTCACATCCCCAGAACATTCACATTTCTTACCAAGTGCTACAGATGGGTCACAGAACGCAGGAATGTACTGTATTTGCTCACCAACCAGGAACTCCAGTGGCCTTTGGTGTTCTAAGGTTTTTATTAGAGTTTTATTACTAAAGCATGACTGATCGAATCACTGGCTAAGTGATTGAACTCAATCTTCAGCCCCTCTTCTCTCCTTGGAGGTTGGGCTGACTCCAAGTCCCAGCCATCTAATCATGCAATTAGTATTTCTGGTGATCAGTCCCTCTCCTGAAATAATCCAGGGGCCCACCTTGAGTCACCTCATTAGCATACAAAAAGACAATGTTATTACTCAGGAAATTCCAGGAGTTTTAGAAGCTCCCTGTTTAGAAGTTTCAGGAGTTTTAGAAGCTCAGGAACCCAGGGCAAAAACCAGAAACATTCTTTATTATACTACTCTTTGTAAATAGATAATGATGTTTGTAGGTTACTAATCTTTGAATCCTCAGACTTGAATGCTACCAACTATTCCTCTTCTCATGAGGATTTTTGAGAGAAAGTAGTAGTAGTCGTCATACATAGAACTTATAAAATACTTTATACTTTTGAAAGCTCATTCTTCCATTGTCTCACTTAAGCATTACAGGAACCCTGTGGGAAACACATGTATTAGGTCAGACTACTTCGGTCGTGTGTTGCAAAAACGCAGTTTGTACAAAAAGGGAATGTTTCAAGGTACTGGGGTTCTCATGATAGCTGTTAGCAAGTATGAGGAGCCTGGTTTGGAACAGCTAACATCAGAGCCTTGAACACACCAGGATTTTTTTTTTTCTGTTTGTTGGCGTTTGAATCTGTGCATCTGACTGCAGAGCCTTCAAGTATTGATTACTAAGATATATCGCTTTTTTGATTTGTTTACTAAGTAGAAATTTTTGGGCTTGGTTAATGTTCCATTGTAAATGATTGATATTTTTAACCTTTTAAGTCCCAAATACCTCTGAAAATATGTTGCAAATTCTACCTTCTTTTCTGGGAAAACAATATATACACGTGTGTAAATTTTCAACCTTTTTTTTTAGAACCATCCAGGGAATTCTAGTACCCTAGCAGATTCTCTGCTTATTCTATGGGTAGCCTTGCTAATTCTCATATCAGAACTTCACTTATTCATGTTAAAATTCTAGGAGAAGTCTTAAGTCTGGAGCGTATTTGCATTTATGTTTAACACATTTTGTGCTATATTGGAATGCTTCTGTGAACATGTGTGTCCATGTTCCAAATCAATTTGTTTATCATTTGGTTACCATGATTATGTCCTAACAGTGGCCTCTCTTTGGCTGCAGATAAGTGACTTCAGTGGATTTTAGTTTTTGTGTGTTTAAGTTATTTCTCTTATGCTTAAATTATCTCAGGTTCATTGCAGAGCAGAATGTTCCAGAATTTTCCTACTGACTTGTTGCTGTCATTGGCAGCAGAACCTCTGACTGCAAATTTCCACAAGTGGAGCCTCTCCATGGAGGTATCAGGTTAATTATGCAATGAAATCAATAGCATTTAGAGTCACTACAGAAGTAATCATTTTGTTTTATTTTTATACTCTAGAATTTTACAATGAATGAAAACTTAAAGAAGTTTTTCAATGTATTAACTACAAATACAGATGGCAAGATTGAGTTTATCTCAACAATGGAAGGTATATATCACTATAGCATGTATACTTTATTTCACTTACTAATTTTATATTTATTAATTTTGGTTTATATGGCTTTTTTGTTATGAATAAAATCATGTTACTTTGGGGCCTAAAGATGGAAGTTAGGGCATTTTTGGAGATGGGAGACATGTTTTGTCCATGTTCCAAATTAATTGTAATTTACCTGGGTAATTTCTAGAATGGAGTGAAGAAGAAAAAAAGTGAAGAATAAGGAGGGGGAGGGAATAAAGAAATAAATGAAGAAAGTGACTTCTATTTTTAGCAATATTGCTTATTAAGTACCTTGACAGACTCCCCCCAGACAAGAACACAAAATGTGGTTGATATAGAAAAACATCTTAAATACATTGATGAAGTGGCACGGAAATAAGGAAACTTGGTACCAAAACTTGAAGATTTGCGTGGAGTATTTAAACCAGCATTATTATTGAATTAGGAGAATTTGAAACAAAGCTCAGGACCCCCTACGGGGACAGTACTTTATGGAGCAGGACCTGAAAGGCTGTACCTGCAATAGAAGAGCGAACTCAGAATACACCTGGAATCCTGCCCGCAGAATGACAGGGAGAATTATCCATCCTAAATCTTGGCACTAAGGGAGTAGGGTGGCGCAGTGAATAAGCTTTGAGTATTCATAAGGACAAACTGGTTTTCCTAGTGTGGCCTGCATTATACTAAGTGGGAAGTTGGAAAATCTCAAGTCAAGAATTTCGTTCAAAATTGTCTTAAACTAGTAATACCCCACACATGCATCGCTGAAACAAATATAAATAATTCTCTTGGGAGGACCAGATGTTCATCTTAGGCTTCAAGGAATTTTCATATATAAGGTTTGAAGGAAAATGAGCAATTCACAGCCAGAAGATCACTAATGTACCAGAAAGCAAAGTACCATGAATGAGAACTTACAGAAACAACAGATGTAGAAGCAGACATGATTAGAATTACGAGATACAATATAACATAGCTTTTAAAGAAATAAGGACTATTTCAAAATATAAGTATGAAATAATCCAATTTAAAAAGAACAGAATTCCACTATTAGAAATGAAAATGTAATTGAAATAAAAATCTCAGATGCATTAATCAGAAGGTTAGACACAGTCAAAGATTAATGAACTAGAATAGAAGATAGATCTGAAGGAAACATTGAGAATCCAATATATACAGAAATATAAAATGTGTTGAAAGAAAGGTTGGAACCTGGCAGATAGAGTGAGAAGTTCTAACATACCTAAACAGAACTCTAGGAGGAAATGGAGAAAGTGGATAG
>VSMD01104173.1:0-27946 GCA_008750895.1 Mirza zaza
TGGTAATCTGTTACATTCTTTATTTTTGTAAATCTACTGCCAAAGCTTTAACAAACCAGAAAGAGAAATGGCATAAATATGTAAACAAACCTTCCATCTAAAATATTGCCACAATTCATCAGGAAGTAGCTCAATGACTATGTCACCCTTCCTCCCTTAGATAAGGAAGGGTAAAATTGACAGTAGGGAATATGTAACAGAAGGAGTGCCCTGAAAAAGGGAAAAATGTATTCCATATTGTCTCTTTAACCCCTCCACACTCTTTTTGGGAAATAAAACCTGCATTCCTGCCAAAGCCAGTAATCAGAGGGGCAGAGGAGTGTTCTTTGTTTTTTATTTTAAACCACAGGAGATGGCTCAATGGAATTGTCCAAGCAAAGGTCAGGGGATCATCTTCACCAGAGATAATGTCAACCAGGAGCAACAATCATAGTTAAATAGCAATAACTCCAAGTGGAAAACCCCCTTTAAAAGCTCTGTATTTCTTCTTTTTTTTTTTTTTGAGACAGAGTCTCGCTTTGTTGCCCAGGCTAGAGTGAGTGCCATGGCGTCAGCCTAGCTCACAGCAACCTCAAACTCCTGGGCTCAAGCAATCCTGCTGCCTCAGCCTCCCGAGTAGCTGGGACTACAGGCATGCGCCACCATGCCCGGCTAAGTTTTATATATATATGTTAGTTGGCCAATTAATTTATTTCTATTTTTATAGTAGAGACGGGGGTCTCGCTCAGGCTGGTTTTGAACTCCTGACCTTGAGCAATCCGCCTGCCTCGGCCTCCCAGAGTGCTAGGATTACAGGCGTGAGCCACCGCGCCCAGCCTGTATTTCTTCTTAAAAGGAGGACCATGATCCTTTAAGATGAGACTCTGACATTCTCCTTATTTGCCAGGAAATTAATAAATTTCTCTTTCCTTTTCCTCAAACTACTTGTCCTTGTTCTTCATTTGGTCTTGGGGAAAAGTACCAAACTTTTGGTAACACTGTCTCAAGTTGCAAGGCCAGGATGAAATTAGTCCAAGCTGTGCAGCTAACCACAGTTCCATCCACTTGATGAAACTTGAAGTTGTTCAAATTCTTTTCCTGGTTTCAACTTTCCCAGAGCTTTGATATTCACCTGTTTGGCTCTTTCTTTAATTCAATGAGTATCTTTCCAACATTGTTTTTCCCTACATAGTTTTTTGTCATATGCAGGTAAATTATATCTACCTCACTAAATTACATCTGTTTTCACAGGGGTGTCAAATATTATTAAATGAGATATGGTAAATGCTTGTCCTAATGCACTACACATGGTAGATGCTCATAATTTAGTAGCACTAGTAACAGAAGAAAGAAATAACTATTGCTATTTGTAATTTCACACCACTCTCTAGGTGTAGAGTTGTTAACTAGAGGGCCCTTTGTTTATTGGTAAAATTTGGTATGCACATTTGAAGGGTTAGGACCTAAATTACTCTTCACATGAATAAGAGACGTGATTTAGATCCAGCAAGGTTGTTTTTGTTGGGGGAGGGGGTAGGAAGAACTCTGCTTTACGGTATAGGGGAGAGGAGGTACATTGAGTGGGCAATATTATCCCCAAGAACAATTTCATGTGAGAAAAATAAAAATAAAAATAAATAAATATATTTTAAATATTTACTCAATGTATAGTTTAGTAATTGATTATAATTAAACTAATCTGAAAATAATTAAATTAATAAGTTTCTTATGCTTAGAATTGTGAAAATTTATGTTTTATACTTTGATAAGCAAAGTATATTTAGGCACATTTAGGCAATGTATCATCTATTGCATCATAAAAGAGTCATATCTTCTTCTGATAGTTTTGTCTCATTTCCAATTCACTTAAAGTAATTGTCAAGAAAATTTTTCCAGAATTATTTTAAGGGGAAATAGATAAATTAGACACTTTTTAAAAAATGTATAAGACATAATTTGCCCTTTGATGACTAAAATTTTTTCAGTCCAACATTTTTTTTCTTAGTTATTGTTCTCTTCTGTCTTTTTAGCATTACCTTCACATAATGTCTATATTTAGTTGTTTTGGTGGTTACCTCATTAACTCTAAAACATGCACTTACACCTGTATTACTTGAATTATCAATAACAACTTAGCTCATTCCACTGATTCCCCACTGTGAATGATGAGGAATTTAGCTTCCATTCTCTTCTCCAATCTCCAAATATCAATACCTTTTTAATTTTTAATGCTCATGTTAGTTACATTTATAACTTTATGTATACTTAGTTTTATTTCTTGAATAATAACTTCAGACAGTATTTATTGATTGCCCACTTTGTTTTTGTTTTTTTTTTGAGACAGAGTCTCACTTTATTGCCCAGGCTAGAGTGAGTGCCATGGCATCAGCCTAGCTCACAGCAACCTCAAACTCCTGGGCTCAAGCAATCCTCCTGCCTCAGCCTCCCGAGTAGCTGGGACTACAGGCATGCGCCACCATGCCCGGGTAATTTTTTCTATATATATTAGTTGGCCAATTAATTTCCTTCTATTTATAATAGAGATGGGGTCTTGCTCTTGCTCAGGCTGGTCTCGAACTCCTGAGCTCAAACGATCCGCCCACCTCGGCCTCCCAGAGAGCTAGGATTACAGGCGTGAGCCACCGCGCCCGGCCTGATTGCCCACTTTGTAAGATGTAAAATTTCTCTCCTTCCATTTGCCTTGAATTTCCTTTGACTACATAATACATCTTACATTTATAGTTACTGCATTAACTTTTCACTCTGTAATCAGCAGTATGTTCAGTTATATAAATTATTGAATAATATTTAGAGTTCATCTGTCAGTATTTTTTCAGAGAGGTTCTACATGTATTAAAGCTTTTGAGTCTGCTTATTTGAAATATCTGTGTTTTCTCACACATGATTGATACCTTAGTAGTACAGAATTCTATCCCCTTCCTCTTAATGACAAAACTTATTATAGGCTGTCTTGGGGTGAGGGGTTAAGGGGTGAGTTGGAGAGGGCATGGATTTGTACAGGAGGAAAACTTTTCTCTATACTCTTAGGTTAGTTTCGTGTGAATTAAACTGACAAAAGGTAGATTAATAGGAAGGAATAACGGTGTATTCATATGAATGTGGTAGTTAACAAAAGAAGTAGCTAACTTGTTCAGTGGTTAAAGTTAGAGGCAGATATATCTAACTTAGTAGGGAAAAGGGAGGGAACTGAAAAGGCTCCTTTGGGAGGAATACATAGGTTTCTTTAGGAAAGACAAATGGCTTTTGAGAAGAACAAATGAGAGATAAAAAGTGTAATAATGTTTGTTTATGCATGTGCCAGTGGCCTGTCTTTTTGTAGACAGAAGGGGATGGGATGTAATAACTTATTTAATACAAACAAAAACACTATGCAATGGGTACTATTATCAATTTTGCTCTACAAAGGGAAAAATTAAGCATGTTTAAGTAACTTTCTAAAGGTTTCAGAGCTGGTGAATGACAGATCTGAGATTGGTATCTAATTTGGCATATTTATATTATAGAGTGCAAAGGCCATTTTCAAAGATTGTAACAGCTACCATAACAATCTATTAATGACTGTACCAATGATTCAGGTAAGGCTCAGTTTTCAAATAATTAAATACGAATTTTATATAGGCCGGGCGCGGTGGCTCACGCCTGTAATCCTAGCACTCTGGGAGGCCAAGGTGGGCAGATTGCTCGAGGTCAGGAGTTAAAAAACAGCCTGAGCAAGAACGAGACCCCGTCTCTAATAGAAAGAAATTAATTGGCCAACTAATATATATAGAAAACATTAGCCTGGCATGGTGGCGCGTGCCTGTAGTCGCAGCTACTTGGGAGGCTGAGGCAGAAGGATTGCTTGAGCCCAGGAGATTGAGGTTGCTGTGAGCTAGGCTGACGCCACCGCACTCACTCTAGCCTGGGCAACAAAGCGAGACTCTGTCTCAAAAAAAAAAAGAATTTTATATAAAAATATGACTATACTTTTTAGCTCAAGACACTTTTCAGGGCATTGATGGCCTGTAGGGATTTATTGATAGTTAAAACCATTTATATTGATCAATCTGAAATTTTTTAGTTACTTGGAAGCTTTATGTGGTGAAAGACCAGAGAGAAAAAAATCATGAATTTCAATTATATATTGGTTCAATATGTGAGGATCTCTACTCTAAAGGGGAACTTAAAAATAACTGAATTGACATCTGCAAATTACATAGTTATAGTAACAAAGGTGTTGATGGGGGTAGGAAATCAGTTTATAAGTGAGAAGATTATGATGATGTGAAAATCAGTGAGGTTATTATTTTTTAACCGAGATTTACAAAAAAAAAACTCCTGGAGCAAGATCTGTCATACAGAAGACAGAAATTTTTCCAAAGCAGTGGTGGGGTAGGAATGAGAGCATTGAATGGAAATGACTGAGCTGGCCCCAAAACTTTAAACAGATAGATAAAGGCTTTGATGATTTAAGATAGTAAGGGTTTAGTAGACCTAGGATGAAAGAAAATGGATTTTATATTACTTTGTCCAGTCATGCTCCAAAATGCACATCCCCAGTTTACTCACTTAATAACAGTATGCAGTTGTCAAAGCTCCCATTACTCCTTGGGAAACGTAACTTGTGAAGTTATCTCTCCAAGACATTATCTTTGAAAGAAGCAATAGTAAGAAAAGTACTTCTTACCCTTTGAATGTAATATTCTCAATGATCCTGTACAAATTGTGAATAAAACTACTGGTAAAGTCAAGAAACTTAGAGCAAAACTTGATTATGACTTCATTTAATGGTAGATTAATATAAAGCCTATTGGCAAACAATGTAACCTTACTACCAGAGACACTTTGACCCTATTACTGGGGAAAAATACAAATATGTGGTCATCAGGATGTCAATCCCTGTGGACATTATGGGGAAATTTAATTATTTCTATGTATTAATATATATGGTACTATACAACACCAGTTGACTATCAACCATTACAGGACATCTTTGATATGCACGTTGGCTTGTAGGAAGCATTATTATGCTATCCTCATTTTTGAAAAGTCTCTCTATGTGCCATAAGTAAATGGACTCTCAGAACCCTAAGAATTGGGCAAAAGACCAACAAGGACATAGATGTCCCATTCTACTTGTAACAGTTCACCAGAGTTTTGGTATTCATTAAAGAAAGAAATGGTTATCTACAAAAGAATATAGAATGTAGAACTCAGGCTGAACAGGGGTAAATAAGAATTCAAGGGGATTCTGTGGTATATGGAATAGTTTTTACAAACTATGTTGAGGCTAATTTCAAAAGATAGGAACTCTTTTGAAGAGTTAATCTTTTATAAATTTTAAAAAATATTTGAAATAATTATAGATTCAAATGAAGTTACAAAGGAATGTAGAAAGAGGTCTTATGTGCCCTTTACCAAGCCTCTACTAGTGCTGGCATCTTGCATAACTATAGTGCAATAATGAAACCAGGAAATTAACATCGATACAATCGACGGAGGTTCTTCAGATTTCAGTAGTTTTACATACACTGTGTGTATGTGGTTCTATGCAATTTTGTATGTGTAGCTTCATGTAATTATCAATATCACCACTATCAAGACACAGAACTGTTCAATTACAGCAAGGTCTCCTCCAGCTACTACTTTATAGTTATATCACTCTCTCACTCACCCTGATTTTTAATCCCCGACAAACATCAATGTTTTCTCCATCTCTATAATTCTGTTATTTCAAGAATCTTACATAAATTGAATCATATACTATTAAATAGAATCATACACTATTAACATTCTGAGATTGGCTTTATTCACTTAACATAAATAGCTTGATGTCCATCCAAGTTGCTGTGTTTACCAATAGTCCATCCCTTTTCATTGCTGAGAAATATTCCATCATATGTATTTATAACATTTTATTTAATTCATCCATTGAAAGATAGTGTCATTATTTCTAGTTTTGGGCTATTACAAGTAAACTACTATGAAAATGCATGTACATGTTTTGCATTTATTTATGTTTTCATTTCTCTGGGATAATTGCCCAAGAATGCAATTGCTGGACAATATGGTAGATACATTTTTAGGTTAAGAAGAAAATGTCAAACTATTCTCCAGAGTGACTATATCATTTATATTCCCATCAGCAATGTATGAATGATTCATTATATCTACATTTTTGCAGCATTTTGTGTTATCAATATATATTTTTTGAGACAGAGTCTCACTCTGTTGCCTGGGCTAGAGTGCCGTGGCGTCAGCCTAGCTCACAGCAACCTCAAACACCTGGGCTCAAGTGATCCTCCTGCCTCAGCCTCCCGAGTAGCTGGGACTACAGGTATGCACTACCACTTCTGGCTAATTTATATACATATATATTTTAGTTGTCCATATAATTTCTTTCTATGTTTTTAGTAGAGATGAGGTCTCGCTCTTGCTCAGGCTGGTCTCTAATTCCTGTCCTTGAGCTATCCTCCCGCCTCAGCCTCCCAGAGTGCTAGGATTACAGGCGTGAGCCACCACACCCGGCCATCAACATTTTTTAAATTTAGGCATTATGAGTATGAAGTAAGGTCTCATTGTTGTTATAATTTGCATTTCCCTGACGGCTAATGATGGTAATCATATTTTCATGTGTTTATTTTCTATCTGAATTTCCTCTACAGTAAAATGTCTACCCATGTCTTTTACACATTTTATAATTGAATTGCTTTCTGTTTTTGTTTTTGCTGTGATAAAACATACAGTACATAAAATTTACCATTTAAGCAATTTTTAAATGTAGATTTCGGTGGCATTAAGTACATTCGCAATGTTGTACAACAATCACCACTATTCATTTCCATAACTTTTTTACCATCCCAAACAGAAACTCTGTACCCATTAAATAATAAGTCCCATTTTGCCTCCACCCAGCTCCTGAAAACCTCTATTATATCTTCTGTCTCTATGAATTTGCCTATTCTAGGTCACTCATATAAGTGGAATGATACAATAATTTGGGTTTTTTGTTGTGTCTGACTTATTTCATTTAACATAATGTTTTTAAGATTCATCCATTTTGTAGTATGTGTCAGAATTTCATTCATTTTTTAAGGTTGAATAACATTCCATTATATATATGTGTGTGTGTATATACATATATATATATATATCTCCCATATATTGTTTATCCATTCATCTGTTGATGAACACTTGGGTTGTTTCCACCTTTTAGCTATTGTGAATAATGCTATGTAGACATTGATGTGAAAGTATCAGTTTGAGTCCATGTATTAGTTCTTTTGGACATATATATAGATTGAGTATCCCTGATCTGAAATGCTTAAGACCAGAAATATTTTGGATTTGGGATATGTTTGGATTTTGGAATATTTTCATATGCATAATGAGATATCTTGAGGATGGGACCCAAGTCTAAATAAAAAATTAATTTATGTTGCATGTACACCTTATAAACAGTCTGAAGGTAATTTTATATGATATTTTTATTAATTTTGTGCATGAAACAAAGTTTGTGGTAAGTATTTATGTGTGGAATTTTCCACTTGTGGCATGATTTCAGTGCTCAAAAAGCTTTGAATTTTGGAGCATTTTGGATTTAAAATTTTCGAATTAGGAATGCTGAAACTGTACCTGTAAATGAAATTCTATTTTTAACTCTTTGAGGAACTGCTGTTTTCCACAGTGACTACACCACATTACATTTCCACCAACAATGCACCAGAATTCTAGTTTCTCCACATCTTCACTAAAACATTTTTTTTGATAATAGCCATACTAATGAGTGTGAAGTAGTGTCTAATAATGGCTCTAATATTTTGTTTCCCTAATGACTACTAATGCTTGGCATCTTTTCATGTGCTTATTAGCCATTTATATATCTTCTTTAGAGAAATTATATTAAAGTCTTTGTACATGTTTTGATTGAATTGTTTGGTTTTTGTTCAGTTGTAAAAATCCTTTTTATTTATTAAAGATATTAATCTCTTGTGAGATATTTGATTTGTAAATGTTTTCTCCCATTGTGATATTTTCATTCTCTCCACAGTATTCTATGATGCACATAGTTTTAATTTTGATGAAGTTTAATTTATCTATTTGTTCATTTGTTCCCTATGGTTTTGGTGTCATATATAAGAAATCATCATAAAATTCAATGCCATAAAAAGTTTCCCCTATGTTTTCCTTTAAGAGTTTTTTAGTTTTGTCACTTACATTTAAGTCTTTAGTCCATTTTAAATTAATCTTTGTATATGCCATAAGGAAGGATCCAACTTCATTTGTTTGCATGTGGATATCCAGTTTTCTCAGCACCATTTATTGAAAAGACTACTCTTTACCACATTGGATGGTCTTGACACACTTGTTAAAAATTAATTGACCATATATGCAAGGATTTATGTCTGGGCTCTCTCTTCTAGTCCATTGGTGTGTATTCTGCTTTATGCTGGTGCTGTACTGTTTTGAAATCAGGAAGTGAGAACTAATTTTTTTTCTTCATTTTCAAGATTGTTTTAGCTATTTGGGGTCCTTTGAAATTCCATGTAAATTTTAAGATAGATGTTTCTATTTCTGAAAAAAAATGTTATAGGGATTTTGATAAGGATTGCATTGAATCTGTACATTGCTTGGGTAGTATTATAATCTTGAGAATTTTAAGTCTTCCAATCTATGAATGTAGGATGTCTTTCCATTTATTTATGTCTTATTAAATTTCTTTCACCATTGATTTATAGGTTTCAGTGTCCATAGGTTTTATTGTGTTTTTGCTTTTGCCTCTTTGGTTAAATTTATTTCTAAGGTTTTTATTCATTTGATGCTATCATAATGGAATTGTTTTCTCAATTTCCTTTGGGGATTATTCATTTTTAGTGTAAAGAGATGCAACCGATTTTTGTGTGTTGATTTTGCGTACTGCAACATTGCTGAATTCCTGTATTAGCTCTTACAGTTCTTTTATGGAATGTCTAGAATTTTCTGCATTTAGGATCATGTCTTCGGTCAACAGTATTATTGTAGTTATTCCGTTCTAATTTGGATGCCTTTTACTTATTTGAGTTTTTTTCTCAGTATCTCTGGCTAGGACATCCAATACCATGTTGAATAGAAGTGTCAAAAGCATGCATTCTTATTTTGTTACTGATTTCAAGGGAAAAGCTTTCAGTCCTTCACCATTAAATATGATGTTACCTGTGGGCTTTTCATATATGGCTTGCATCATGCTGAGGATTTCTTCTTATATTCTTGTTTTATTGAGTGTTTTTTTAAATCAAGAAAGGGTGGTTTTCAAACGTGTTTGTTATGTCAATTGAGAAGATCACATATCTTATTTTCCTTTGTTTTATTTATGTGGTATATTACATTGATTGATTTTCACATATTGAATCATTCTTGCATTCCAGGAATGAATCCCACTCGGTGGTGATATATAATCCTTTTATTATGCCACTGAAGATGGGTTGCTAGCAGTTTGTTGAGAATTTTTGCATCAATATTCATAAGAAATACTAGTCTATAGTTTTCTTTCCTTGTAATGTCTTCATGTGGTGTTGGTATCACGGTAATGCAGGCCTTACAGAATAAGTCAGGAAGTATTTCCTGTTCTTTAATTTTTGGAAAAGTTTGAGAAGGATTGGCATTAATTCTTCTTTAAATGTTTGGTAGAATTCAGCAGTGAAGTCATCTGGTCCTGGGCTTTTCTTCTGGGAGAGATTTTTGATTCACTCTCTTTACCAATTATAGGTCTATTCACATTTTGCTGTTTCTTCATGATTCAGTTTTAATAGATTCTGTATTTCTAAGCAAATGTGCATTTCATTTATGTTATTCAATTTGTTGGCATATGAATGCTTATAGTTTTTTGTTACAACACTTTCTATTTCTGTATAATTGGTAGTAACGTCTTTACTTTCATTTCTGATTTTGCTGATTTGAGTCTCCTTTTTTTTTCTTAGTCTATCTAATTAAAGGTTTGTCACTTTTGTTCAACTTTTCAAAGAAAAGTTTTGTTTTCCTGATTTTCCTTATTCTTTTTCTATTCTCTATTTTATCTCTAGTCTGATATTTATTATTTCATCCCTCCTGCTGCATTTGTATTGTTTTTTCTACTTACTCAAGGTGTAAAATTAAGATATTGTTTTGAATTATTTTCTAACACATGTGTTTACAGCTATGAATATCATTTTTAGCACTACTTTCTCTGCCTCTTGTAAGTTATGGTACATTGTGTTTTCATTTTTGTCAAGGTATTTTCTAATTTTCCTTGTGATTTTTTTGACCCATTTTTTGTTTAAGAATGTGTTGTTTCGGCCGGGCGAGGTGGCTCACGCCTGTAATCCTAGCACTCTGGGAGGCCGAGGTGGGTGGATTGCTCGAGGTCAGGAGTTCGAAACCAGCCTGAGCAAGAGCGAGACCCCATCTCTACTATAAATAGAAAGAAATTAATTGGCCAACTAATATACATAGAAAAAATTAGCCGGGCATGGTGGCACATGCCTGTAGTCCCAGCTACTCCGGAGGCTGAGGTAGGAGGATCGCTTGAGCCCAGGAGTTTGAGGTTGCTGTGAGCTAGGCTGACGCCATGGCACTCACTCTAGCCTGGGCAACAAAGCGAGACTCCGTCTCAAAAAAAAAAAAAAAAAAAGAATGTGTTGTTTAATTTCCACATACTTCTGACTTTTGTAGTTTTTCTTCTGTTATTTCTAGCTCCATTCTATTGTGCTCAGAAAAAATACTTTGTATTTCAATCTTCTTAAACTTATTAAATCTAATTTTGTGTCCTAACATATGGTCCATCCTGGAGACTGTTCCATGTGCAATTGAGAAAAATATGTATCCTGTTATTTGGGGTGAAGTGTTCTGTATATGTATGTTAGGTCTAATTGGTTTATGTTGTGCAAATCCTCTATTTCCATATTGATCAGTCTGGATTTTCTATCGATAGTGAAAAGTACTGTAGTGAAATCTCCAACTATTATCTATAGAACTCTATTTCTCTTCTCAATTCTATAAATATTTGCTTCATGTAATTTGGTTTTCTGATACTTGGTACATATATGCTTACAATTTGTTTTTCAAATTGACCCTTTTATCAATATCTAATGTTCTTCTTTGTCTTTTGTGACAGTTTTTTGACTTAAAGTCTATTTTGTCTGATATTAGTACAACTACCCCAGATCTCTTTTGGTTACTATTTGCATGGAATGTCTTTTTTCCCATTCTTTCATGTTCAAACTATTTGTGTCTTCATATATAAAATGAGTCTGTCCTAGACAGCATATAGGTGGGTCATTTTTTTTTTTTTTTTTTTTGAGACAGAGTTTCACTTTATTGCCCAGGCTAGAGTGAGTGCCGTGGCGTCAGCCTAGCTCACAGCAACCTCAAACTCCTGGGCTCAAGCAATCCTGCTGCCTCAGCCTCCCAAGTAGCTGGGACTACAGGCATGTGCCACCATGCCCGGCTAATTTTTTTTCTATATATATTTTTAGTTGGCCAATTAATTTCTTTCTATTTATAGTAGAGATGGGGTCTCGCTCTTGCTCAGGCTGGTCTCGAACTCCTGAGCTCAAACGATCCGCCCACCTCGGCCTCCCAGAGAGCTAGGATTACAGGCTTGAGCCACCGCGCCTGGCCAGTCATGATTTTTTAAATTCTTTCTGTCAATCCATGTCTTTTGATTGGAGAATTTAAAGTAATTCCTGAAAAGAGAGGAATTCTGTCATTTTACTATTTGTTTTCTGTATGTCTTATAGATTTTTTTGTCCTTCATTATTTCTATTAATGCCTTTTTTGTGTTTAGTTGTTTCATTTTTTATGGGTAGTGACATGTTTTAAGCTCCTTCTCATTTCTTTTTGTTATATTATTTAGATATTTATTTTATAGATATAGATTCTTTGTGGTTTACATGAAGATTAAAATAGTATCCTAGAGTTATAACTATCTAATTTGAATTGATGCCATCTAACTTCAATTATGTACAAAATCTCTATACTTATATAGCTCTGTCCCCCCGTTATGCTACTATTGCCTCAAATTACATCTTTATATATGTTCCCAATAGCATAGATTTTTAATTAATTTTATGCACTTATCTTTTAAGTTCTGTAGAAAAGAAAAAGTAAAGGTACAAAGCAAGATTACAGTAATACTGGCTTTTATATTTCACCATGTATTTACTTTTACCTGAGATCTTTTTAACTTCATACAGCTTTGAGTTACTTTCTAGCATCCTTTCATTTCAACCTGAAGGATTCCCATTAATATCTCTGTATGGCATGTCTAGTGGTAATGATTTCCCTTGGCTTTTGTTTATCTAGTAATGTCTTAATATTTTCTTCATTTTGAAAGACAAAATTCTTTTTATTTCCGCATATTATGGGGGTACAAATGTTTAGGTTACGTATGTAGCCCTTCCCTCCCCGCCAAGTCAGAGCTTCAAGCATGTCCAACCCCGAGACGGTGCACATGGCACTCATTATGTGTGTATATACCCATCCCCTCCTCCCCACTCCCATCTGCCCAATGCCCAATAAATGTTATTCCTATATGTGCACGTAAGTGTTGATCAGTTAATACCAGTTTTCTGGTGAGTACATGTGGTGCTTATTTTTCATTCTTGGGATACTTCACTTAGTAGAATGGGTTCCAGCTCTAGCCAGGAAAATACAAGAGGTACCATATCACCATTGTTTCTTATAGCTGAACAGTGCTCCCTGGTATACATATACCATATTTTATTAATCCACTCATGTATTGATGGGCACTTGGGTTGTTTCCACAAATTTGCAATTGTGAATTGTGCTGCTATAAACATTCCAGTGCAGATGTCTTTTTTATAGAATGTCTTTTGTTCTTTTAGGTAGATGCCCAGTAATGGGATTGCTGGATCAAATGGTAGTTCTACTTATATCTCTTTAAGGTATTTCCATATTGCTTTCCACAGAGGTTGCACTAATTTGCAGTCCCACCAGCAGTGTGTGAGTGTTCCTATCTCTCTGCACAACATTTATTGTTTTGGGACTTTTTGATAGAGACCATTCTCACTGGAGTTAAGTGATATCTCATTGTAGTTTTAATTTGCATTTCCCTGATGATTAGAGATGTTGAGCATATTTTCATATGTCTTTTGGCCATGATTCTGTCTTCTTTTGAGAAGTTTCTGTTCATGTCCTTTGCCCACTTTTTGATAGGGTTGTTTGATTTTTCTTGCTGATTTTCCTGAATTCTAAATAGATTCTAGTTATTAGCTTTATCAGATGTGTAACATGCAAATATTGTCTCTCATTCTGTAGGTTGTCTGTTTGCTCTCATGACAGTTTCTTTGGCTGTGCAGAAGCTTTTTAATATGATCAGGTCCCATTTATTTATTTTTGTTGCTTCTGTGATTGCCTTTGGGGTCTTCTACATAAATTCTTTGCCTAGGCCAATGTCTATAAGAGTTTTTCCAACATTTTCTTCTAGAATTCTAATAGTTTCACACCTTAGGTTTAAGTCTATTATCCACCATGAGTTGATTTTTGTGAGAGGTGAAAGGTGTGGATCCTGTTTCAGTCTTGTACATGTGGCTATCCAGTTTTCCCAGCACCATTTATTCAATAAGGATTCTTTTCCCCAGTGTATGTTTTTGTATGCTTTGTCAAAGATTAGATGGCTATATGAGGATGGTTTTATATCTGGGTTCTCAGTTCAGTTCCATTGGTCAATGTCCCTGCTCTTGTGCCAGTACCAAGCTTTTTATTAAGAGCTGAAGTGAAAAAAAAAGTCTTACTATAAAGCAATAATCATTAAGACAGTGTGATGTTGATATAAAGATAGACAAATGGACCACAGAACAAAGTAGACAATGCAGAAATAAACCCACTCATATCAGGACAACCAATTTTTGACACAGATACAAAGACAATTCATTGTAAAAAGGATATACTTTTCATCCAATGGTGCTAGAACAATTGGATATTCATATCCCCACAAATGAGCATTGCTCAACACCTCTTACTATAGGCAAAAATTAATTCAAAGTGAGTCCAGAATTAAATGTAAGCTTAAAAATTTCCAGGAGAAAACATATGGAAATTTGTTATGACCTATGTTAGGCAAAGTTTCTTAGATGCAATATATAATCCAATAAAGGGCTATTATTCAGAATATATACAAACTATGTATATATTTTCAATAATAAGAATGCGAACAAACAAAAAAGCAGACAAAAGATTAGAAAAGATACTTCACCAAAGAAGATACATAGATGGGAAATAAGCACATTAAAATATATTCAATATGTCCAATCATTAGGAAAATACAACTAAATAGCACAATCTGTACAAGAATGGCTAAAATTAAACGGACTCTCCACAGCAAGTCTGGGCTAGGATGTGAAAGAACTGGAACAGTCATATACCATTGATGGGAATGTAAAATGGTGCAATAGCTTTGGAAAACAGTTTTTGCAGTCTATTAAAAAGTGAAATACACACGTACCATATGACTCAACCATTCCATTCCTGGGAATTTACCCAAGCCAAATGAAAGCATATATCCACATAAAACCTATACATGGATGTTCATAACATATTTATTTGTAGTAGCCAAAAATCAGAAAAATCTCAAATGTCCATCAGTCAGTGGATGAATAAATAAACCATTGTATATCTATACAGCAGAATAGTAGTCAGCAGTAAATAGTGATGAGCTATTGATATATGCTATGACATGTATGAATCTGAGAATAATTAATTTGATTGAAAGAAACCAGACTAAAAAGGGTTTATATTGTGTGAGTTTGTATGTGACAATTATCATTTGTGCATAGTTCTAGAAAATGCAAAGTAATCTCCAGTACAGAAAGCAAATCAGTATCTGCCTGGTGATTGAGAGAGGAGGGTCAGGGAGAGGTGCAGGGAGGGATTGGAAGGGGCATGAGTAAATATTCCTTATCTTAACATTGGTGATAATTTCATGGGTCATATGTCAAAACTTAACCAATTATTTATTTTATATGTGCATGTTGTTGTATGTCAGTTATACCTCAATAAACCTTCAAAAACTCGAACAGAAATGGAAAGAACTTCATCAACCTGTGGGCCAATATCAAGTCACCAAACCTACATGTAATTGGTGTCTCAAAAGAGAAAAGGGAGAAGAAGGGATCGAAAAATAATTAAAGAAAAAAATGGTAGAAAATGTTCCAAATATGAGGCACAGCCACAAAGTCACAGTCCAAGAAGCTGTATAAGCTCTGAAAACAGGAAATAATATGAAAGATTCAGCAAGACCCACAATAAACAAGTTGCCTAAAAAAGAAAATTAAAGACGAAATTTTAAAGGTAGCCTAATGAAAGAGACATACTATCAAAGGGAAACAAAGAAAAGACTGAGTGCTGACTTCTTGTCTGCAAAAAATAATATGTCTGAAACAGTCAGGGAATTGTTATATCAAGTACAGTTAATCCCTAATGAAGATTTTAATGCAGACTTTAATACCACATAGTTTATTGATCTGTATGTGTTAACCTTTTATGCAAATGTAGAAAGTTTTGGAGAAATGTAAAGTGTATGATTCCATTTATGATAAAATAAAAGAAAAAAAACTACATAGTGTGAACTAAAATAAAATCATAAGGCTTTCCCCCACTGGCTGGCTGACTAAATAGACCCCCTCCAGGCCATGAGGATACACTAAATCTGAGTTGCCAGCCAAGAGAGGGAGGTCAGACACACCTCATCATGCCCCCTCCCTTCTTGTAGATATCTTTTGTAACTCACTGAGAGGCATAAGGCTATGGAAGACAAACTTGCAGGTACTCAATTTACACAGCAAATATATGGCCTGTAGCTTTTCTCTGTTTAACAGACTTCCTTATCTTAAAACATTCCAAGCCTTTGGACAAAACTTTATTTTTTTTTGTTTGACCTTTATAATGCTTTTTTTCTTTTTATGGTCAGTAAAAAATATTTATTTATTTATTTATTTATTTTTATTTCAGAATATTATGGGGATACAAACATTTTGGTTACATGTTACTACTTTGTTTCACCCAAGCCAGGATTTGAGGAGTTCCCTTTCCCCCCTACAATGCTCACTGAGTCCATTAGTTGTGACAAATCAAAGAATCTTTAAACCCACCTATATCCTATAAGTTTGTCCCCCAATTTGAGATGGCCCACCTTTTTGGGACAGACCAATGTATGCTTTACATGTATTGATTTATGATTTTACCCATAATCTCTGTCTCCCTGAAAAGTATAAAACCGAACTGTAACTCAACCACAGAGAGTTCACTTGTTCAAGGCTTCTCAGCATGGCTCCGGGTCATGGCGCTCAAAATTTGACTCCGAATAAACCTCTTTAAATTATTTTACAGAGTTTGGCTTCTTTTACTTTGACAATAGGAAAATACTAATATGTTTTTATATATAAACAGATCTTGGAGAAATTTTGGGTCCAGTTCCAGATTACCACAAAAATGTGAATATCACAATAACCAGAGTCACATGAAATTAAATTTTGTTTCCCAGTGTATATAAAAGTTATATTTACACTACACTGTAGTATATTCAGTGTGCAATAGCATTATGTCTAAAAACATACATATCATAATTGAGAATACTTTATTGCTAAAAAAATGCTAATGGTCATCTGAGCCATCAGCAAATTGTAATCTTTTTGCTAGTGGAGGGTCTTGCCTCAATGTTGATGGCTGCTGACTGATTAGGCTGTTGGTTGCTGAAGGCTGGAGTGGCTGCGGCAATTACTTAAAATAAGACAACAATGAAGTTTGCCACATTGACTGACTCTTCCTTTCACAAAAGATTTCTCTGTAGCATGCAATGCTGTTTGATAGCATTTAACCCACAATATAATGTCTTTCAAAATTGGAATCAATCTTCCCAAACTCTGCCACTGCTTTGTCAACTAAGTTTAAGCACTATTCTCAATTCCTTGTCATTTCAACAATGTTCACAGCATCTTCACTAGGTTTATATTATTTGTTGAAAAATGACTTTCTTTGCTTATCCATTAGAAATCATTCCTCATTCATTCATATTTTATTATTAGATTGTGGCAATTTAGTCATATTTTCAGGCTTTGCTTCCAATTCTAGTTCTCTTGCTATTTCCACCACAACTGTAGTGACTTCTACACTGAAGTCTTGAACCCCTCAAAGGCATCCATGAGGGGTGGAATTCACTTATTATAAACTCCTGTTAATGATGATATTTTGACCTCCTCCCATGAATCACAAATGTTCTTTTTTTCCGGAGAGAACTTTTGTTTTTAAATTTTTATTTTATTTTTATTTTCAAATTTCAGAATATTATGGGAGTACAAAGGTTTTGGTCACATAAATTGCCTTTACATGTCCCAAGTCAAAGCTACAAGCATGTCCATACACCAGAAAGCATGCATCACACCCATTAGATGTGAATTTACCCATCTTGCCTGCCTGATCCCCAATAAACATTACTTCCATATGTGCACACAAGTGTCGATTGATTGGTATCAATTTAACGGTTAGTACATGTGGTGTTTGTTTTTACATTCTTGTGATACTTCACTTAGAAGAATGGGCTCCCAGTTCCATCCAGGTTAATACAAGAGGTATTAGTTGACCATTTTTTAATGGCTGAATACTACTCCATGGTATACATATACATTTTATTAATCCACTCATGAATTGATGGGCACTTGGGTTGTTTCCACATCTTTGCAATTGTGAGTTGTGCTGCTATAAACATTCGAATGCAGATGCCTTTTTTTATAGAATGTCTTTTTTTCCTTGGGAAGACACCCAGTAGTGGGATTGCTGGATTAAATGGCAGTTCTACTTTGATTTCTTTGAGGTATCTACATACTACTTACCATGGAGGTTGTACTAGTTTCCAGTCCCACCAGCAATGGATGAGTGTACTTATCTCTCTGCATCCATGCCAACATTTGTTGTTTTGGGACTTTTTGATAGAGGCCATTCTCACTGGAGTTAGGTGATCTGTCATTGTAATTTTGATTTGCATTTCCCTGATGATTACAGATGTTGAGCATTTTTTTCATGTTTGTTGGCCATTAGTCTATCTTCTTTGGAAAAGTTGCTGTTCATGTCCTTTGCCCACTTTTTGATAGGGTTGTTTGATTTTTTCTTGCTGATTTCCCTAAGTTATATGTAGATTTTAGTTATCAGCCCTTTATCATATGTGCAGCATGCAAACATTTTCTCCCATTCTGTAGGTTGTATATTTGCTCTAATGATTCTTGCCAAAACAGCATGGTATTGGCACAGGACAGGGACGTAGACCAATGAAACGGAACAGAGAACCCAGATAAAAAACCATCCTCATATTGCCATCTGATTTTTGGCAAAGCAGGCAAAACATACGCTGGGGAAAAGAATCCCTATTCAATAAGTGGTGCTGGGAAAATTGGATAGCCACATGTAGAAGGCTAAAGCAGGATCCACACCTCTCACCTCTCACAAAAATCAAATCACAATGGATAACAGACTTAAACCTAAGGCATGAAACCATATGAGTTCTAAAAGAAAATGTTGGAAAAACTCTTATAGACATCAGTCTAGGCAAAGAATTTATGAAGAAGACCCCAAAAGAAGACTCCAATCACAGCAACAACAAAAATAAACGAATGGCCTTAATGGCATCTAGAATGGAGAAACCTTTCCAGAAGGTTTTCAATTAACTTTGCCCAGATCCATCAGAGGAAGTACTACCTATGACAGCGGTAGCCTTTCAATATGTCTTTCTTAAACAGTAAGACTTGAACATCAAAATTACTCATTGACGCATGAGCAGCATAATGGATGCCGTGTTAGCAGACCTGAAAACAACATTACTCTCCCTTTATATCTCCATCAGAGGTCTTGGATGAGCGGGTGCATTGTCAATGAGCAGAAATATTTTTATAGGAATCATTTTGTGTGTGTTTGTGTGTGTGAGCAGGCGGTCTCAACAGTGGGCTTTAAATATTCAGTAAACCATGCTGTAAACCGATGTGCTGTCATCCAGGCTTTGTTGTTCCATTTAGACGGCACAGGCAGAGTAGATTCAGCAAAAGTCCTAAGGGCCTGCGACAGTTTGAATGTTTGTCTTCTCCCAAGCTCATGCTCAAAGTTAATCCCCAGTGTGGCTGTATTGAGAGGTGGGGCCCGTTGAGGTGATTGGGTCATGAGGGGTCTGTCCTGATGAATGGATGCATCCATTCATGGATGAATGGATTACCACATTAATGGGTTAATGCATTAATGGATTGTTATGGGAGTGGGACTTGTGTGTTTAGAGGAGGAAGAGAGACTTCAGCTAGCATGTTCGGCCTCCTCGCCATGTGACCGATGCCCTACACAGCCTCAGGACTCTGCAGGCTCCCTCCCAGGGAGAAGGCCCTCAACAGACATGGCCCCTTGACCTTGAACTTCTCAGCCTCCCTAACTGTAAGAAATAAGTTCCTTTTCTTGATCAATGACTCAGTATCAAGTATTCTAATAAAAGCAACAGAAACAGACTAAGACAGGGCCCTAAGGAGAGAGTCAGCCCATCCTTTGAAGCTTTGAAGCCAGGCATTGACTTCTCCTCTCTGTCTATGAAAGTCTTAGATGGCATCTTCTTCCAGTAGAAAGCTGCTTTGTTTACAATGCAAATGTGTTATTTAGTGTGGCCACCTTCAAGAGAGTTAGGGCCTTTCTCTGGACGTGGCTTTGGCTTAAGAGAATGTTGCGGCTGGTTTGATCTTCTATGTGGACCACTAAACTTTCTCCATATTAGCAGTAAGGCTGTTTCCCTTATCATTCATGTGTTCACCAGAGTAGCATTTTTAATTTCCCTCAAGAAGCTTTCCTTTACATTCACAACTTGGCTAACTGTTTGGCACAAGAGGCCTGGCTTTCAGCCTCTCTCAGATTTTGATATGCCTTCCCCACTAAGCTTAATCATGTCTGGCTTTTGATTTAAAGTGAGAGGCATGGGACTCTTCCTTTCATTTGAACACTTAGAGGCCACTGTAGGGTTTCTAGGGGACCTAATTTCAATATTGTTGTGTCTCAAGGAATAGGGAGGCCCAAGGAGAGGGAGAGAACTGGGGGAAGTGCCGATCTGTGGGGCAGTCAGAACACACACGACATCTATCAATTAAATTTGCCTTCATGTATGGGCACAGTTTGTGGTGGCCCAAAACAATTACAATAGAAACATCGAAGATCACTGACCACAGATCACCATAGCAGGTATAACAGGAGTGAAAGTGTTTGAAATAATGTGAGTATTACCAAAATGTGAAACAGAGACAAAGGTGAGCATGTGCTGTTGGAAAAATGGCGCCTATGGATAGACTTGCCGGACACTGGGTTGCCACAGTCCTTCCATTTGTGAAAAGTGCAGTATCTGTGATGTGCAACAGAGTGAGGTGCAATAAAGAGGGATGCCTGTATTTGTATGGGCTTGAGGAAAGTATAGATAAATAATTGTGTTGTCTGTAACCTCAGGTGTCTGAGATTGGAGGGCGTTGCAACAGTAAGGAGACTGTTAAGCTTTTTTTACACATCTATGCATTTTTCTATCTGTTTCAACAAATTTGGTAACATTTACAGATTCCGATAAACCAAAAGAGGGAAGCTCAGTGTAGAATAACAGAGTGATCACCAGGACCAACTCTGGAACAAGGCTGCCTTGTTTTGAATTACAACCCGGACTCTGCCACTTATGTGCGAGAGCTTGGGCAGGTTAGTTAACTGATTGGTACAGCTTTCCCATGTCTACAGTAGAGGTTATAACAACAGCCACTTCAACGGTTGTTTGAGGATTAAGAGGTTTAATAATCAATTGTCTTTGTGCCATTTGAAGTGCTTGCGTGCGTGTGTGTGTGCGTGTGTGTGTGTGAGAGAGAGAGAGAGACATAGAGTGTGTGTTGGATGCATAAATCAAATATAAATCAAACTCAAACGCGGCAGACCTTTCAGAAGTTCATGGAATGCAGAAAAAGAGAGTATTCAAACTTGATACCCGGATTAATCTCCTTTTCGTGACCCAGCCTACACTCAGTGAAGAAATGCAGCCCTGTGGCCAATGTTATTAGACATTCATTAAAAGGTAAAAGGCTTGTGTTGTTTTTCAAGGCACAAAGGATTTGATTAGGTTTCCAGAAGTGGATGTAAATGAGTATCAGCCTGGTTGGAAAAGAGGATCCAGAAAGGAGGAGGAGAGGTTGAGGAAAGGGAAGGAGAAGGATGATAATATCCTCATTTTATAGAAAACCAAGGGAAACCAACTCAGGGGTATGCAGGAAACTGAGAGTTAAGTATACCATTTAAAGTTACGAGCATCGCCAATAGAGAAACTAACCAGCAGAAGAAGGTATAAAAATTGAGAGAAGAAAGAGATGGCAGATGGAAGACTGTGTGAATGAGTTAAGGCCTCCTCTCTAGTAGAATGTGGTCACTTGATGACATCTGACCTAGACACTATTGAAAGAGAGGATTGGGCATTTTATCTGGATGTAAGGAGGCAAGTGCCACAACAAGGCTATGGTGGGAACACATGCAAGACACAATGGTGGACTCCAGAGGAGTTTAAGAGGTTCAGGTGGTATTTTGGAGGTAGAGGTGACAGAAATTGCTGAAGGATGGTGTAGTGGCCACAGAAACATGTAGAGAGGTAGGAAATAAGGGTCACTCTTTCTTCTAATTTGAATTTAGTACCAGGATGGATGGAGATGTTATCCATTGTTCCTGGGGGAAGACTACTGAGGGACGTGCAAAGTTGGGGAATGTGGGTGGTGGTGGTGAGAGAAGCTCAGGACCTCCATTTTTGCCATTTAAGGATGGAATCGCTATGAGATATCCAGGTGGAGACGTCAGGTAGACAGTCAAGTAGGTATGAGATCACCACCACATTTCTTCTCCACTGCCCCCATAATGGGACCATATACTGTTCCCTTTGCCGTAACCTGCTTTTCTCACCTAGTAATTGCACATTTTGGAAATGAACCCATATAAATGTTACCAAAAGTTGGTACTTACCCCCATGGCCAAACGAAGTAGGAGGACAAGCAGTTCGAGGAAAAGGAAAGAGAAAAAAAGAGAAGTTTATTAATTTGTTGGCAAATGAGGAGTATGGCAGACTCTTGTCTGAAAGGACCATCAACCTATCTATAGGCAGAAATACAGAGCTTTCAAAAAGGGGGTTTCAGCTTTGGGCTACCGGACAATTGCTTTGAGCCATCTCCTGTGGTACAATGACAAAAGGAGACAAAGAACAAAGAACATTACTCTGCCCCTCTGTTTACTGGCCTTGGGCAGGAATGCAGGTTTTAATTCCCAAAAAGAGTGGGGGGAGGGAGTTAAAAAGACAGCGAGTAAAGCATTTTTTTTTTTTTTTGCTCCTTTTCAGGCCTTTGCCTCTGTTCCATAAATACAACTCAAGCTTGTTAATGGCTGCATAATAATCTATGGAATGGCTACATCACAACGTATCAGTCACCCCTCAAATGATGTATACTTGCTTGGGGTTCTAGTTTTCCCACTATGAACAGCTCGGCTACAAACATGCTTGCACTTCTGTCCTTATGTCCTGGAGCTCTTATTTCACAGGACTGATTCCCATTCCATCCTTGCTCCACAGACATATCTGTGTCCCTTAGCTCTTCACTCGACAAGGATCCGAAGGACCGTTTGCTAAATTTGTTGTATTTATTCCAGACAACTTAATAATCGTGGTTATTGTTTGTTAAATGCTGGGGCACATCCAAACACTTTCCAATTTTCCCTAAATAACAGGCTAAGGTTGGTTTTTTTGTCAGCCTGCAACCCATAATTATCTTTATTTGGAGCAATTCAGGGGGATCCAGTGTGAATGGACAGAAACAATTTCCCTACTCCAAAATACACTTGTGCTTTCATTATCTATGCTCCTAAGCACTGCCCCCCACCCCCCCACACGCACACCTATGGCAATGAGCAAGTCATGGGAAGAGGCTTCTTCAGGTAGACCCCTGTTTCCTGTGTTTTGATTCACTTTTGTGTACAGAGTTGATCTGTCCCTCCCCCCACTGGTGCCCCATCCCCCTCCTTATTCCATTCTCCTGTGCTCTTTTCCCCCTGCTCTCTCAACTGCATCCCTACTCCTTCCAGTTTCTCCCTCCTGACAGGAAGAAGGAGGAGAGCCACATGAAACAGCAGAGTCATGCCCACCCCACTCTTTGGAGATCCCTGTCTCTGAGCCTCTCTCTTCTCTAAGCTCCACTGAGACATGATCAGGAAGAGAAGTCCAAACCGCAGCACATGAAGTCATTGTTGTCCCTCTGTAAAGCACCTGCCATGCGCGCACAGCTGGGGGCACCGAGAGCAGGACCTGAGTGAGGATCTTGAGGCGGGGTGGACATGGGAAGCCTTGGAGAGGAGGGGGGTTGGGCACGCGGGGCTGGAGAGGCCTGTTCCCTGCTCAGTCCTTCTGAATCTCTTTTTCAGGCTTGTGCTCCTCAACCCAACCTCTCACTGTCAGAGCGTCTCAGGGAGTAGCCCAGCACCTTCTTCTCTGGGCCATACTCTCTCCAGGTGGTCCTACGCATTCTCCTGGCTTTAATAAACACCATCTGCATCCTATCGTCTCGATAATTCTGTTTCTCCAGCTGCTATGGACGGGAGATAGACTTCAGAAACCTGATGTGTGCAAATAGGGGCTCTTCACACCCACCCCACTGCCTGTCCCCGTCTCTGACTCTAGCACAGCCACTCCCCAAACTGCCTATGACCATACATAACGCCTCCACGATGAAGTCGTGCGAGAAAACGCTGTTGTAGCAATCACTCACCCCCTACGTTTTTTCACTGACTGCCTTTAACCCGTCAGCAAGTGCAGTCTCTTCTATTTCCAAAATACTATGTGAATGCACGCACTGTTCTCCAAATGCATGCTTCCAGTCCGGGCCGGGCCACAGCAGTCTCTCCCCTGGACTCCTGCAACAGCCTCCCTACTGGCCCGCCTGCTCTTCTTTGTGCCCTGACACTTGCAATATTTTCCGCACAGAGCAGCAGGAGAGAAAGCATTGAATGGAAATCACATGATGGCAGTCCCCTGCTTCAATCCTCTCTCTGGTTCCCCAGAGCACTCTCTGAATAAGGATCAAACTGTTTGTCATAGCTCCAGCCCCACCGCACCTTCCTCTGCTCCTCACCTGTATCCCCTCTCACACTGGGCTCCAGCCACACTGGCATCCTTTCTGTCCCTCCAGAACCCTTCTTGTCTGCCACAGGGCCAGGGAATGGCAGTTCCCTCTGCTGGGCTGGCTGTTCCCCCAGTGCCTTGCAGGACTGGCAGCTTAGAGACCTTGTCCTCAGAGAGGTCCTCCCTGAACTTCATATGTCCTGCTTTGCCACTTCTCTGGGGTGCCAGGCGGTATGTACCAAATCCTCTTGCTTGTTTCCCTGGGAGCATTCATAGCAACCTTTAACTGTTTTTATATTTCCTGAGCTATCGCCTGCCTGTCCACTAGAGAATGAGATCGCTGAGTGCAGGGACCCTCTGGTTAGAAGAATACTTGGTACACAGGTGGCGCCCCATAAATCCATAAATACTTGTTGACTCACTGATTGAATTAATTCAGTAGCATTTCCTCCCACAAGAGAGAGAACCCCACGCCCCCCCCCCATGGACACTCCCCAGGGCTCTTTATTTTTGCCCCTGTCACAGTATGTAGCAGTCAGTACACGTTCAACTGCAGTGGCAGAAAGTGACCACAAAGTAAAGAAAGGAGGTGGGGCTCCATGGAGGCCCCCCAGAAAGGACTTTGAGAGCAGGCTTCAGCTGCATGCTCCTCACTTTAGTAGTCCTGTTCCCATCGCCGGAGAACAGGATCCTAAGCATTATCTTCAGGTTGGGGATTTGCTGGCCATAGCACGCCTTCTCTGAACCTCCTTCTCCTGCTATTTCACTGATTTCTGTGGGCTCTTTGGGCTGGAAGCCAGAGCTGGAGAAAGAGATCTTGTCGCGTCCTAGTGCTTAACTTGGTCCGCGATCTGCCTTCCTTGTAATTTCTGTCTCCTAACCATGGGCTGAGCAGCTCTTGTCACCATTGCCACATCCCTCCTCCCCAGGGCTTGCCCCTTGGCCTCTGCCTTCTCGGGTCCCTCTTGGACAAGCACCTGGAGTGGTGAGGCACAGCTCATCCGGCCCTTGCCTGCAAATAACCTCGACTCCCAGGAGATGGCTCCCAACATTGGTGACAGTGATCACCTCGGTCAGGCATGGGCTGCACAGCAGGCTTTTCCCAGGTCTTTGCCCCTTGCCTTTGCTGGCGCTGGCCCTGCCCAGGCCCAGAGAGCTGGGCTTTGCAGGCTGGCGAGGCACGAGTCTGTGTGTCTGCTTCTCAGCCACCTTGGGATGCTTTGCAGCCAGCGAAGGAGAGCTCTCACTGCCTCGCACCCCACAGCGCCCGGCTGTCTTCCTCTCGCTCACGGCCACTCTATCATGTGCGACCGCCCAGACCCAGCCAACGCTGACACCACAGAAAACAGCTTTAGTTACCCAAAGAAGGTGGACGTGGGGAAGGAGGGGACAACATGTCCTGGGCCGGCAAAATTCCGTGACCGCCCGAGTGCAATCACACTGCACTGGTAGCCGCCTGCTGGCATTTCTGTTTTGTGCGGGCAGCCTGAGCCTTAGTGGGATGAAGACATCCTAAGGGAAGGCAGTATGCTTTGGTCATTTTAAATACCTGGCCCCAGTGGCTCAGGGTAAGTGCGAGACCCCTATTTATGGAAGAAAAGGAGGGACAGAGGGAAGAGTTCTTCCGACTCTTTTGCAACTGGTCACATCTTTCTCTCTTCCTTTTGTTCTATCAACCTCGCCTTGGTTTTGAGAGCGTGCGCACGCACACTTATATCCGCGTCTCGGTGTTTAATTTGTACTTTCCAGAGTTCAGATCATACCGCTTCCCTCCTGGAACGTGCGGAGCGGCGCGCCTGAGCCCGGGCATAGAGTCCTCTCAGGGCCCCGCACCTTCCAGCCCACCTTCTACCATGTGCTCCTGGAGACCATGAGCTCTGTCCTCGCCAGGTTACGAGGCACGACCGGAAGTGACCATGTGTGTTTTCTCATGCCACGGCGCCTTGGGCACACACTGACCGCTCTGCCTTCTCTCCTGCCTCAACACGGTGGTCTGCGCCTCCTCTTAGAAAGCCCACCTCACGGTTCCATGTTTGGTGCAGCCTCACTTGATTCCTACTAGGCAGAGTCAGTGTCTGGTCCTCCTTTCTGGAGGAAGTGGGACTCTAGTCTCTGTCACACGGTCGCTGGCTGGCTCGTCCGTCCCCTCCGCATTTGGCCCTGTGCAGCCTCTCTGCTCCCAGCACGCATGCTGCTCATGGCGCCCCACACCTCCACCAGATCAACACTCACTGCTCACGTGCCACACTGCCCCTCTGCTGGCCAGCACCGCCCCCGCCCCAGTGCCGAGCACTTGATCAGCCTTCCATAAATACTAGCCGGTGAAGCGGGACCAGCCACCTCATTCTAGAGAGACATCCCACGGTCCTTGGGGTTTTCCTTTCCAACCTGGATGTGTGCTTCTTGGTCCAGGTTAGGAACCTCAGCACCTCCGGGGAAGAGCCAAGAGCAAACAAGTGCCTGGCCCTGGACCAGGCCCTGTTGCCAGCCCCAGCGCCCTCTCCGTTTGGTTTTCCTCACCTTATCGCTGAGGGCGCTCCCAGCCACAGGTCCTCTCGCTCCGCACCCCCACCCCCGCCCCCGCCCCAGCCCCAGCCCCTTCCAGGCCGCACGTCCCAGGCTGTGGTGGGAGCGCGGCTGGGGTGTGCAGAGCCCCAGGGCCGTGCGTCTGCCCGCGTCTGCAGCAGGGTCCCGGTTTCCAGCCCAGACCGCCTGCCCGCAAGGACGAGCTCAAAACCAGTCTATGCCCTGCTGTCTCCCAGACCCCCTTTTGCCTAGGGATTGGGCCCGGCGCCACCCCCATTTGTGGCAGGACGTTATGAATGAGTACGTGCTTTTTATTCTCTCTTCTGGCAGCCTTGCAGAGGAGGGAAAGAGCTGGAAAAGGGGGAGCGAGCTCTCGGAAAATGGATCAGCAGGCTGCACAGGGGAGCTTGGGAGGCTCAGAATAGGAGTCGTTTCCTCGGCGGTGGGGATGTGGCGAGTCGAGCGCTCTCCTGGCGGGGGCGGGGGACAGACCCTGGATGTGACCGGAAAACTATTTCTCTTGGCTTTGTTTAGGCCAGGCCAGTGCGTCCTGACGGGCAGCCCTCCCTCTCTTGCAAGGCACCTGATTTAACCATTTAAGGGTTCCATACGGGAGAGGGGCTGAAGGTACGCCCCCGCTTCCCAATGGAACCTCATGATCCCCCGCGACACCGCGCAGCGCTCTCCCTGGCGCCCTGCTCACACCTCCCGGCCCGGCGGCCGGCGCGCACGCCCCTCCGGCCCTGCGCCCTGGCCCCCAGCCTCGCCCCCCGCCCCCCGCCCGCGGCCCCGCAGCCCCGCAGCCCCGCAGCCCCGCAGCAGCCACAGGGGGAACCAAAGAGAAAGAAGCCTTCCCAGCTGCCCGGACCACAGACGCCAACACCGCCCGCCCGCCCCCCACCACACGCCGCCCGCCCGCCCGCCCGCGCGCCCGCGCGCCCGCCTGCGCCCCGCACGCCAGCCCACGACCGAGCGGCGGCGGCGGCAGCGGCAGCAGCTGCAGGCTGCGGCGACTCGCACCGGCGCGCTCTGGGCACCGCTCGCCCTCGCAGGTGACGCGGCCCGGCCGGCTCGGCCGCCCCAGCCGCTGCGCCAGCTCGGCTCGCGCCCCAGGCCCGGGCTCCGGCACCCCGGCCCTCCCCCCTCCCCCCTCCCCCGTCCACCCTCCGGCTCGCGGGAAGGGAGGTCGCGGCAGCGGCCCGGCGGCAGCGGCGACCGTGGCGACAGCGGCGACAGTGGCGGCGGCGGTGGCGGCGGCGGCGGCGGCGGCGGCGGCGGCGG